>CAIGQW010055694.1:12132624-12164045 GCA_903798125.1 Danio choprae | reverse complement strand
TATATATATATATATATATATGTATATGTGTATGTATATGTGTGTATATGTGTATGTATATGTGTGTATATGTGTATGTATATGTGTGTGTGTATACAAAAAAAATATATATATATATGTATATATAACCGTTTTTGCTTGAAAAATGTAATGCTAATGAATATTATTTTGTTATATGAATATATTTCTACAGTTTTTAAAAGTATGTTTTTCACATATAATAAACAGAAAAGAAATTTATACTAAAAAGAAACTGATAATTTGTAAGCACTGTAAAATCAGTTTAATTAAATCTTACTTTAGTTGCATCTTACCTGACACCTTTGTTTCCTTAATAACAATTCTTTATTATTGCCAATATTCTGACAAATGCTGACTAATTAATGTCTTGTGCCCACAGAATGACAGTGAGTGACTGAGTGAAGATTCAGCAATGGGAATCATCAAGCTGTAACAAAGCTGTGCAGCAGACCGCAGTGCCAGGTGGGCAACCGTCCCTAACAATTAAACCACATTGGCCCGGTAATGTTTTAGTCTCAAAATTGCCCTTGATCTCATGACCTTTTTTAAAATGATGTTATGGACAGTGACTGCCAGCCATGCAGGGTTAATGCGGCCCATCTGTTCGAATCTGCAGAAAGCGGGCTAGTCTAATGGCAGGGGACACATACAATTGGCCAGTGCCCTGCCTTAATTGTCTTCAATAAAGAGCTCAGCGCAGCACCTTGATGGGGGTATTTCACAGAAGCGGCATCTCTCGTGTACATCAGGCCTGTTCTACTTCTCTACATTACCCTTGATTGTCAAAGTTAAATGCCTTTGTGTGTGTGTGTGTGTGTGTGTGAGTGAATGTAGATAGACTCATCCGTAGAAGTAAACTACACTGGAGGAGGTTGGCGCCTGTTTGACAAACAGCACAGGAACATTTATATGGGCCTAAAGGCATTTGCATAAAGATGGAAATCAATACAGCTATATGTAATGCTCAGTCTAGACTACGCTGCGCACAATTCAATGTAGCTCCCGCTTGTTGTAAATCAGACTGTCTGTAGCTCCTCTGGTAAATTAGAGACAGCGGAATAATGAAGGGAAAACCTGAGCCGTATATAGCGCTCTAGGAGACGATAGAGGAGAGTGAGAAAGATACAATTGCACACGGTGGCCTGTGGATGGAGAGGATTTGAGATGGAGGTAATTTGTGGGATGTGAGGTGAAGAAAAAGCAGAAACTGATTAAAATGCATTTTTATAGGAGGTTCAGCTGTGCATGATGTCTTAATGCACAGAAAAGGCAGAGTTGAATAAGTTTTTCCTCTCATTACTTTATGAACAATATGTTCATGAATTCAGTTATCTAATCGCACAAGTGGTCAGATGAGATGCATTACCATTTCAACCCGGTATTAACGTCACTGTAAAAAGTGATTAGTTTTACTTTAACAAAGTAAACCCATGAATAAATGGGTAAGTAAACCCATTGCCTTAAAAGCGACAAGACTTTACTATAAAAAAGGGAGCAAACCTGCTGTAACTTGGAATTGTTAAGCTGACTTAATTTTTATAATTATGCTCATTGTCCATTTAATTAATAGTTTGGGGGAGTTCATAAGGGGCTGTTCACATATTGCTTTTTAAAACACATGAATATGAAGGAGATGTTATGCATGCTTATGACAACTGTCCTCAAGTGTCATTCCTCAGTTATGTCATTTTAAATTCAAAGACTTATGAAAACTTAATGACACATAACTTATAAACCCTTAAGCAAATGCATCACAACCATCTTTGTCTTTGTCTTGACAACTCGACATTACCAAGTCAACATAACTTAACATAATTATCATGAGGCTATTATAATTACGGCCTCACAGTGGCGCAGTGGGTAGCACGTTCGCCTCACAGCAAGAAGGTCGCTGATCGCTGGTTCGAGCCTCGGCTGGGTCAGTTGACGTTTCTGTGTGGAGTTTGCATGTTCTCCCTGTGTGGGCGTGGGTTTCCTCCGGGTGCTCCGGTTTCCCCCACAAGTCCAAAGACATGTGGTACAGGTGAATTGGGTAAGCTAAATTGTCCGTAGTGCATGAGTGTGAATGGGTGTGTATGGATGTTTCCCAGAGATGGGTTGCAGCTGGAAGGGCATCCGCTGCGTAAAACATATGCTGGATAAGTTGGCGGTTCATTCCGCTGTGGCGACCCCAGATTAATAAAGGGACTAAGCCGAAAAGAAGAATGAATATTATAATTACATAGTATTATGTAGTATTTTCAGTGTAATCACTTTCTCAATGGAATTAGATTTTGTTCCAACTGAATTGATCATTAAAATTGTTCCGTAAAAGTGTTAATACTCTGTCCAATATCTTTAAAGCAGCAGCATTAACATTTAATGACAAATTCAGCTTGCAACACTGTAGTTGAGGTCAAGAAAAATATGACACTGTTATAACATTCATCACACAATTATAATGGACGATTTATGACAAGTTGTCATTACAAAGACATCCCAATTAATGTCACCTTTGCATTAAGAAAATAACAAAACTGAGCAAATGACACTTAATGACAGTTGCCATAAGCATGCATAAACAAAATTCATATTGATTTTGTTGAGAGCCTCTTTCTTGTTTTGCCATATATTTTTTTTTACATAAGTTCATTGTGCAAGTCTGAATTCCTTTTTTGTAGAGAGTAGGTACTCTTTTCTGTCAGTTCAAGTTAATCCAGCTACATGAATGTTTACACTATGAAAGCAATCTGATTAAATGTGATTGTCGATGAAAAGTAAACAACCTCAAAATTAAGAACATTCCCCGTAATAATCATATATGGTTAAGCGGTTCTCGCATGAAACTGACATTGATGATGCTGCACTGCACATGTCTTTTCCGTGTTGGTCGAATGACAATATTAAGAAGGTAACATTTTATTTTAAGCTGTCCTTGGTACACGTTCTGTGTACTTACAATTAATCATGCATTATTACATGCAACCCTAAACATAACCCATATTTTAACTTTAACCATATACTGTAGCAAGTGCATGCAATTAAGTAATGTTACTTGTAAAAAAGTGACAATTTTGGACTGGTCTGTTAATACCAAAAATAACTGTTGTTTTGTCAAGTTCATCATGTCACAGGTGTGTATCAAGAAAAGCTTTTTGATCAGCTCCAATGAAATGTCATGATATCCACACCTTTGGTCACATAATTTGTAATGGAAAACAATCTAGCGTGACATGAGTCGATGTGACACTGCAAATCACTGTGTGACCGTCCCTTAAGATAATCTTTTTATCAAAGCGCTGTGATTGCATTCATGCATTAGAGCCATGCGTTTGACTAACATGTCCACAGTTGCACTCTAGAAGTGCAGTTGCAGTTCCCATATGCAGTTATAAATTTGGCGGCGAGAGCACATTACTATTCACGCTTGTATTTCTCCTAGAGCTGAACTCACCTCAGGATCCCGTCATTGATATTGATGTCTGCTTTGTGTGCTTCTCTCCCTGAGCTGTTTGTTTCTAAAGCCTCTTTATCTTCATCTGGCTCATCCGCACGCACACATGCTGTCTGCTTGTCTGACCGTCCTTTAGATACATTCTACCCAACACAGCGTTTATCAGGGTGCTGCAATGCATGAGATATTTTCTGAACTCTAGGACTGCGACTGTGTGGGAGCTATTAATGCTAAATTAATAAAGCATAAAATGCTGATTTGATTATATTAACATCTGAGAGCATTTGTGTCAAATACGCATTTGTTGCGCAATAGTGTTTTCATAGCAGCATTTCAGTGTAGAACGTGTGTATTAAGATGTGAGTAGTTAATGCAACCAATGCAGTCTTATGGCAGTTTGTAACTTTTTGATTTAGTGGCTAATTCGTTCATTTGTACAATATAATTTGTACGTTTTTAGTAAGATTTGCTCATCCCCCAATGAAGGGTAGGTTTAGGAGTGTGGTTTGTGGACATTTTAAAAATTAGGAATGAATAAAATGTGAATAATGTCCTTGCGAGATCGGGCTGAATTCAACATTAAAGATGTGTGTTTCTGAAGTATGTAGTAGAAAACCAATAGAATATTTACATTATTTAAAAAATGAAAGTGTATTTTGGGCTATGGAGGCTCTATTTTATGCGTGTTCTGCCTGTTGCTATTTTTACCAGAGGTTTTTGCAGCTTTTAGATTTTCAGTCAAAGTGATGTTAGTCTTCACTACTTCTTTCCCCGTATAAATGCTTCTGGAGAAAAAAAGAAAGCTATAGACAATAAACATGCAGAAACCTGTCGGCAACCGGTTGCTGCATCAATCATAACTGAAAACTGCACACTTACAGACTGCAATTGACCAATTGCCAGGTCTCTGTAAATAAGTTTGAAGTTTCTCCTTCAGTGACTGACAAGCGCTGGCATGTTCACATCCATTTGTTTCCCAGTGCGAGTTTGACTCGATATTGGAGGGTGTTTAGAGTCTTTTTTTGGAGAAGCGCTGACGGTACAGCCTTTGGTTTAAATGTACACTATCTCCACCTGAGTGCTCTTTCAGTAGCTGTGGTTGTGGTGTAGGAAACTGAACATTATTTACAATATTGACATATGCACACCAGCTCGTTTCAGAATATTGTCATGCCTGCCGAGCATAATTTACTGTATAGCAGTTGCAGCATCTTGGACAATCACAGATAAGAGCCATTTCGGCAAAAATGCGCAGCCTCATTTTCTTGCCACCTAATGTCTGAATGTAACGTACTGTACATCATCCACTGAAATCTTGTGCTTACTATACTCGTACATTCAATGAGAACTGTTTGTGCCGGCTGTTGATTCAAAGTTAATAATATTGTAAATAATGTTCAGTTTCTTGCAGACACTGAATGTTTTGCTTCATAAGACATTAGTGTATCATCAGGAGCTACGGGGATTGATTTGGACTGTTTGTATGTGATTATTTTTAATCTCAAAAACATTGACTTGAATTATACAAATCACTAAGGACAACAGATTGAGTCTCCTTTAATCTTCTTCTGAAGTGCTTTTCGGTTAGTTTGACATGTTTATTTTCTCGTATGCAAACATCAGTTTGAACAAACAGTTTGAACTAATTGAATTACTATAGGAAAGCAGTGAAGACATACTGTACATCGCTTCTTGTTTTGGTGGTGTTTGTCTGAAAATTCTGTCCAAAAGCCACACAATGTTGCATTCAGTCTGTATTTTATATTTCCATTTGTGTTGCATTAATAATAGTAACAGGCCAGTAGGGGGTGAAACTGTGGGATGTCATCAAAAATAATGGTGCCCCCAGACCAAAATATGTATCAAACTATGTGAAGTTTTCATGGTTTATTTTCTTACATATTTAATTACAGGATATCATGTACACTATATTAAGGCATATAAGTCCTAATGCTCAAAGTTTCCCTTAGGGCAAGACAGCCCAAGTCTATACATTAACTATTGTCTACATGTTGGGGCATTTATATGACACTGTTTTCACATTACAAAACTTATAATGCCTTTTGGCCATTCATTTACACAGCATTTAAAGTTCAAGACTATGTAAAGTTTCAAAGTGCACATTTTGGAAAGATATGTTGTTATTGCCATAATTTAGTATTGTACTGTATAGAACAGTATAGCATCACATGCATGCATATTATGCATGTCTAAATACTTGACAACCAAAATAACAATGTTGAACTAGTGGGCTGTCTGCTGCAGACGCATATTTTTTTAATTCATTTTTAACAAAGTTACATCTACTGGCCTGGCTTGCATAGAATTCATCCCTGTGTAAAAGTACCTTACATATTAGTATCAACCTCGGACATCACGCCAAGCACCACCTACGGACCTTTGGCTAAACGTCTGATGCAAATGGCACACTTTTCTGAAAACACTCTAGCAGATCCTCAGTCGTTCTCTGATTGGTTTAAGTATACAGGATTTCCAAAAGTCGAGTTAGCAGCTATCTAAATCAGCTCGCCTGGAAACATTGATAATCAAAAGCAGCCAAAGTTCCCAAATCTTCAGCTGTCAGTCTGAGGTCTGGCTATGCGACACTACTTACATATCAACTAATTGTCTCCTAAGTAAGAAGATTGAATTAGTAATATGAGTTTACATGTACTTGCAACATAATTAGTGTCAACAAAAAGTATAAATGGGACTATTAAAAAAAATAAAAATGTGTTAACAGCAAAAATAAAGAAATAACCCCCACCAGAAATGTAGGAATAAAATGGTGTATCAAATGCAAATTATGTGAACAAATCACTCTGTAAAAGCTATTCTGAGAATTTAGAGAGGAGTAAAAATGTAATGTTGGCTACTGAAGGGAAGAAATATGTATTGCAATTTAAATCAGCACAAACAGTGCAAGAAAAAAAAGTGTTAAAATGTATTTCTGATTATCTATTTCCAGTTGTCATGTTCTAGAAGTGAATCAGCCCAAAATCGACCAGTGCATGAATATGTTTTAGTCTGTGTATTTTTGCCTTAATGTACATGTATACATAAGGACTAACTACTCAAACAGCACATTAACTTCATCCAGTTAATTAACAGTGTTCAGATCAGTGCTTTAACAGCAACCTCGGGATCAGCACCTCAATCCGATCTTGTTAGCTTTGTCAGACAAGCAGCCTTGCTGTCACTGGCAAAGCATATGCTGAGGCAAAGATATAATTAGATAAAACAGATCTGTGACATCCCTCGTAAAGGTGAGCTGAATGTTGGATTAGAAGGTTAAACTTTGGACTTTGTGCTCATTTTTCCATATAATACCATCATAGGGTCAAACATACTTGTTTGTTTTGTCAAAATCTTTGAATATATGCTTTTTTACTTAAGGCAAGCAGATAACCTGCCTCAGATTGAATCAACAGTAATATACATATATATGGATATATTCAGTTGCGCAGCATAAAAACACACTGCTTCAACTGGATCAAACTGGGACCGCAATGAAATTGATTGAAAAGAAATTGCAGCCATTCATCTCGTTATAATATGATTGCTGCTTGCGATTCACTGCCTAATCTTTCAGTGTCGGCACTTGTGAGTTTGCGAGCGCTGCGCACGTTTCCTCTGAATCTCTCGAGACTGATGTACGGTGCGCACTGTGGGATACTGTAATTTCAGAGGTCATGGAAACTTGTGTTATGATTCGCCCACAGGAAATCTCTAAAATCTTTAAATGGAAAAAAAAGACATCCCTTGTGTGCCGAATCGGTGTTCGATAGCGGGCTGTGTTATTTCTAGAACTGAGGTCTTCTCTGGGTGGATTTACTTGAACTTTCTTTTAAAGATTCTTCATGGTTCGGATGTGATTAAAGAGTGGTGGAAAACCAAAGCAGACAGACTATTGAGAACAAAGGCGTGAGCGTTAAAGACTGAGGGTGTGAAATATGAATTTAGAGTTGGGGCTGCATGGCTGTTTTTCAAGATGTTGAAATGTTTCTGACAGATATTTTCAAGGAATATGTCAAATTATTCACTGCTAGAACAGTAATTCTAAACGTTTTTAATTGAATTTACAACAATGTTTATATTATATTATATTATATTATATTATATTATATTATATTATATTATATTATATTATAGTGTGCCTCACAGTGGCGCAGTGGGTAGCACGTTCGCCTCACAGCAAGAAGGTCGCTGGTCGCTGGTTCGAGCCTCGCCAGTTGGCGTTTCTGTGTGGAGTTTGCATGTTCTCCCTGTGTTGGCGTGGGTTTCCTCCGGGTGCTCCGGTTTCCCCCACAAGCCCAAAGACATGCGGTACAGGTGAATTGGGTAAGCTAAATTGTCCGTAGTGTATGGGTGTGTATGGATGTTTCCCAGAGATGGGTTGCAGCTGGAAGGGCATCCGCTGCGTAAAACAAATGCTGGATAAATTGGCGGTTCATTCCGCTGTGGCGACCCCAGATTAATAAAGGGACTAAGCCGAAATGAAAATGAATGAATGAATATATTATATTATATTCATTCATTCATTTTCTTTTCGGCATTCATTTTCATTGCAACGTGCATGTTATAATATAGATATATAGAACAGGGGCCTCACGGTGGCGCAGTGGATAGCACGTTCGCCTCACAGCAAGAAGGTCGCTGGTTCGAGCCTCAGCTGGGTCAGTTGGCGTTTCTGTGTGGAGTTAGCATGTTCTCCCCGTGTTGGCATGGGTTTCCTCCGGGTGCTCCGGTTTCCCCCACAAGTCCAAAGACATGCGGTATAGGTGAATTGGGTAAGTTAAATTGTCCATAGTGTATGAGTGTGAATGGGTGTGTATGGATGTTTCCCAGAGATGGGTTGCAGCTGAAAGGGCATCTGCTGCGTAAAACATATGCTGGATAAGTTGGCGGTTCATTCCGCTGTGGCGACCCCAGATTATTAAAGGGACTAAGCCGAAATGAAAATGAATGAATAAATATATAGAACAGGTCTTTTAAAATGTAATTGATCATAGTTGAGAGAATAAGCAATCATCATAAATGAATCATTCATTTATTTATTCATTCATTTTTCTTGGGCTTAGTCCCTTTATTCATCAGGTGTCGCCACAGCGGAATGAACCGCCAACTTATCCAGCATATGTTTTACACAGCCGATGCCCTTCCGGCTGCAACCCAGTAAGCCAACGTGGGAAGAACATGCAAACTCGACACAGAAATGCCAACTGGCCCAGCCGGATCTCGAACCAGCAACCTTCTTGCTGTGAGGCGACAGTGCTACCCACTGAGCCACCATGTTGCCCCAACTGGTGATCAATGAATTTATATTTTTATCATGAAATAAACAAAAGGAAAGTAAGTGGTAGACCCCCCCACAAACTGCCACATAAACACATTTGACTATATAACCATTTTTAATGTTTGTTTTTTTAATAACTGCGACTTTGGTGATCATTAGAGACTTCTTATAAAATAAAATAAAAATTAAGTGCTAATGTTTGTCAAACATAGGGCAGCACGGTGGCGCAGTGGGTAGCACAATCACCTCACAGCAAGAAGATTGCTGGTTTGAGCCCCGGTTGGGTCAGTTGGCGTTTCTGTGTGGAGTTTGCATGTTTGCGTGGGTTTCCTCCGGGTGTCCAAAGACATGCAGTATAGGTGAATTGGGAAAGCTAAATTGTCCGTAGTGTATGATTGTGAATGTGTGTATGGATGTTTCCCAGTGATGGGTTGCAGCTGGAAGGGCATCCGCTGTGTAAAACATATGCTGGATAAGTTGCCGGTTTATTCCGCTGTGGCGACCCCAGATTAATAAAGGGACTAAGCCGAAAAGAAAATGAATGAATGAATGAATGTTTGTCAAACCCAACAAATCTTTGGTTATTATTTCTATACATTAGAGTTAATATCTAAATAGTCTACACTGTCTTGACTTTACTTAAAAATATGAGTAAACCTGTTGTAACTTGGAACTGTTAAGTAAATGAACAATGTTCATAATTATACAATTTCTGATGATTTAAAAATTCTGAATTACAATAGATTTAATCACTTTTTTAAGTAAGTGAACTAATCTTAACTGTATTTAACTAATTAACTGTAATTTGTTTTACAGTGTAGTATCTACAGTATTCTTTGCAGGCTCATTTGTTATATTGCTAAAGTGCATTACGCTTTAGACATCCATATCTTCAAAAAAGTAACTTAATTTAAAACTTGCAGTAGTTTATCCCTTGAACTCATCGTTCCCATGCTAGTTTTAAGCACTCAAACCCCCATCAGCAACTGTTCCAGGTCCTTAAATGCATTTAGTTTGAATCAGGGCTAAATTGTGGTTCTGATTACTCACTATTATGTAGAGACGGAGCAATCATTATAACTGCCAACCATTTTCAGAAATTTCATCCTCATTTTATGGGGAGTAATTATTATACTTAACTTTGTTTTGCTGTGCTGCAAAGAAGAAAAACAACAACTTTAAGACCAAACACAAGCTGCTGCCAACCTGGTACATCAGCCAAACTACGCAAGCAGCAAGAAATAATCCAAATATAGCTAACGCCCACTTACCTGCCTTTCAGCAAATCAGATAGGCGAAAGTTATGTCACCTAATAAATATTCATAAGTCAAACAGATTTGTATAATGCACCTACCCACTTTTTAGTTCACTTCTACCCCCTCAATACTGTAAGCAGGACGCAACCATGTTTAAATATTCATGGATTAGATCATGATTACATTTAGTTGTTGTTGTCTGGGCACCACAGGCAGGTACACAGGTACTATTATTTCACACACCTTTCAATTTGAAGATTTTTTATTTTTCATTTTAATAAAAATAAAACATTCAAAATGCACTTTGAATGGCTTCTTTTATATAGCATTTTATCTATTTATGTTTTAAGCTTTTTAATCATAAATCTCCACTCTCAGCAGCACATATTTTATTCATATTAATATTATGAATACTTTTACAGAGGGATAACATGTTCATACACAGCTTGGCTGATTATAAACAACAGTTTGTTCTACAAGCCTAAATGAGAAAAAGTTGGGACAGTATAGAAAACGCAAATAAATAAAAAAAGAAAGTAGGGATTTTTAAAGAATCAACATTAACTTGTATTTCATTGCAGACAATACAACAAACATTATTTAATGTGTTCCTCATAATTTTTATAGTTTTTTTATTTAGTTTTTTTAAATAAACAAGTATTTTAATTTTGATTCTTGCAACAAAAAGAAAAGTTGGGACAGTAAAGCATTTACCATTTTGTAATATTGGCATTCCTTTTCACAGCACTTAAAAGACGTTTAGGGACTGAAGTGTTTCAGGTGTAATTTTGTCCCATTCCTCCTGCAAACAAGTCTTAAGGTGTGCAATAGTATAGGGTCTTCGTTGTTGCATTTTGCGCTTCAAAATGCACCACACATTCTCTATTGGAGACAGGTCGGGACTGCAGAAAGGCCACTCAAGTACCTTTATCCTTTTCCTCTGAAGCTAGGACTTTGTAATGTGTGCACAATGTAGCTTTGCATTGTCTTGTTGAAATATGCATGGGTTTCCCTGGAAAAGAAGGCTGCATGTTGTGCTCCAACATCTGTTCTTTTCAACATTAAAGGTGCCATCACAGAAATCCAAGTTACCTTTGCCAAGGACACTGACACAACCCCATGTCATGACAGACTCTGGCTTTTGGACTTGTTGCTGGTAACAGTCTGGATGATCCTTTTCTTCTTTGGTCCGAAACACACAGCGTCCATTTCTCCCAAAAAAACACCTGAAATACTGATTCATCTGATCACAGTACACGTTTTCACTGTGTGACGGTCCATTCCAGATGCCTCCAAGCCCAGAGAACTCAATGACGTTTCTGGACATTGTTAACATAGGGCTTTCTTTCGGCACAGTACAGCTTTCAAAAATGCCATTTTAGAAGAAATTTTCAGATGGCATTTAGAGGTTTTTGCATCTGAACTCTTCAGTTGTTCAGTTTAGGCTTGCGCCCTTGTCTTTTACACACTCAAATTCCTCCAGATTCCTTCAATCTTTTAATTATGATATGCACCGTTGAAGGTGAAATATCCAAATGTCTTCCTATATTTCATTGAGGAACATTGTTTTTTGTTTTTTTTTAACATTTCAATAGTTGTCTCATATATTTGTTGGCAAAGTGCTGATCCCCGGCCCATCTTTGCTCCTTAAGTACTAGACCTTTCTTGGATGCTGCTTTGTACCAAATCATAATTACAATCACCTGTTGACATCACCTGTTTCAAATCACACCATTATTTAACCAATTTACTTGATTACTAGCCCTAAATTGCTCCTGTCCCCAACTTGTGTTGCAGGTCTGAATGACAGAAAAGGATGTATATACACACAAAACAGGAAATATTCTTCATATTGTTTTCATACGGTCCCAACCTTTTTTTGTAAATGGGGTTGTACAATTATTATTATTTTATTCTAAATTTTGGGGTAAAAAAGGAAGATGCCCAAAAATCTACTCTGTAAAACCATTTGACTGTAATATATGACCCTGGTCTTTTGTTGCACAGGTATATTTTGCTAATTGTCAAAAATACATAGTACATGGTCAAAAAAATATGCCAAACATCATTAGAATATTAAGTAAAGATCATGTTTCATGAAGACATTTTTAAAATTTCCTACTGTAAATATATCAAAACTCAATTTTTGATTGGTAATGTGCATTGCTAAGCACTTCATTTAGACAAATTTGGAGATTTTCA
The DNA here is from genome assembly GCA_903798125.1 of Danio choprae. Lineage (NCBI taxonomy): Eukaryota > Metazoa > Chordata > Actinopteri > Cypriniformes > Danionidae > Danio > Danio choprae. The sequence goes on along the minus strand of CAIGQW010055694.1, from coordinate 12,151,836 downwards.
TCAGTATTTATTTATTTATTTTTTTAGGTTATTTAGGTAAACCCTCAGATTCCAGATTTTTAAGTAATTCTATCTTGACCAAATATTTTCTTATCCAAACCAACCACGCATCAGTGGAAGGTTTATTCAGATTTCAGGTGATGTAAAAATGTCAAACAAAGTTCTGAACCTGACTTCATCCAGTGTTTGATTCTGATTTTCAGTCTGATTTGTATGCTAGACGTGTAAGCAAATCAATTCATTCATTTTCCTTCAACTTAGTCCTTTTATTGACCAGGGGTCGCCACAGCAGAATGAACTGCCAACTTATCCAGCATATGTTTTACAAAGCGGAGTACCCAGTACTGGCAAACATCCATACACACTCATTCACACATACACACTACTGCGTCGTTGCAAATGAATTAATGCATATTTAAAATGAAAAACAAATACAATTTAATACAAGTAAATATTTGCTAATTCCTCATGTAATCAACGAACTGTGTAAGTACATTGATAACTATTAGTTCATTTCACCATACCATTATTTCATTTTACCCTATTCACCTGCAGTGTCTTAATTAAAAAAGCACTTACAAAGAGTGGTGATTAATTCCATACCTCCGACACTACTTTATGAACGTTTCTTGATAACAAAATCGGTGTCGCTTTATTTTCAGCTAAAACATTTTTTGTTCTTCTTTCTCTTCATCTAGCATGTCCTTGACTGAAACACAGACCTCTTTGTGACTGCCAATGATTACTTTTCTGTTTTGGTTATTCTCTGAACAGTGACAGACGTCCTTTCATCCTGTGCTGGTGATAAACTGTTATATTTTTCCAGACATCATTTCTCTTGCTGCGGGGTTTGCCTGCGAAGAAGAACACAGACGCTTGAATCTGGAGGAACATGGAGAGGGTGCTTCAAAGACTATACTGTGTAGGCTTTTATTCTCACTTTTTTTTCTATGACTTTTGGAGACTATAATTGAGCTCAGGGATGAAATTGGCAAATTGAAGAGGAGCAAAAGTAGAGAATGCTCGCATCTGTTCTCGACATCTCCACTCACTCACCTCATACATTTTAAAGCTAATTTGTTTTTCAAGATTGGACTGCGATTTTCACGTTTCCTTCTCCCTCCCTTCCTCTCATCCTCTTACATTTAGCCTGTAAGCTGAGAACATTTCGCCAGCTGTCATGGAAACTGGAGCACCATGTAGTCTGCAACAAACACTTTTTGAATTAGTTTAGATTTATTTTATTTGCTGCAGTATAGCATCTTAATTGTGGGGCCAAATGTCCTTCCAAGGCATGTATGTCCTTGTGTGTCTTTGGAGTATCACTTTGATGTTTCTTCACTCTTACTGTATTTTCAAAAGAAAATCAGTTATGAGCATCAGAATGAGCAGAAGGCTTTTTGAAGCATGTTCTGTTTATTCAGTTAATTAAAAAAGAGTTTGTATTGACATTTCCTTACAAGCAAAATGCATCATGTGTATACAATGGGCTATATATATATATATCAGGTTTAATTTAATTTTATTTAATTTAATTTTATTTAAATTTTATTGTGCTGTAGAAGGACAGTGACAGTGTTAACATTCATTCATTAATTTTCTTTTCGGCTTAGTCCTTTTAATAATCTGGGGTCGCCACAGCGGAATGAACCGCCAACTTATCCAGCATATGTTTTACGCATGCTCCTCCAGCTGCAACCCATCACTGGGAAACATCCATACACACTCATTCACACACATACACTGCAGACAATTTAGCTTGCCTAATTCACCTATACCACATGTTTTTCAACTTGTGGGGGAAACCGGAGCACCCGGAGGAAACCCACGTGAACACGGGGAGAACATGCAAACTCCTCACAGAAATGTCAACTGAAACAGCCGGGGCTCAAACCAGCGACCTTCTTGCTGTGAGGCGATTGTGCTACCCAATGCGCCACCGTGCTGCCCTAATTTGTTAACATCATTACTATTAGAGATAAAGCATTCAGCTTCAAATGCAAAAAGTAATTTACAGATTTCAAATTTGATTCTATTTTATAACTAAATTTATGACAAAAAGTCACCTAAATTAATAAAAATGCCAACTTTAATTTAAATAGCACATAATCAAGGGAGCTTTTTTATTAAAATGAGAAGAACTGCAAATATGATATTGATTTTATGCAATTGTTATAAATGTTATAATTTTTATACAATAAACAAAATCTTGCATGCATAAATGGGTTCCAAACAAACTCATAGCAGAACTGATTTAAATGTGCATTTTACTGAAAGAATCAGCTGCACTGAATGAATCGGTTTAGTAAATGAATGTGATTTGTTGCCACCTTGTGTAATGTATAATATTCACTTCGATATAGTGCAGCATCTGAAACAGTTCTTCATTTTAAGTAATAATTATTTGCTTCTAAATTTGGCATTGCATTTTTCTTTCAGATTATCCACAGATTTAAATGACATTGACAGTAGTAAATGATTCAGTGACTCATTAATTTGGTGATTTGTTGCCACCTTTTGGTAGTTGTACTTCCAAGTTTAAATGTATAATATTCACCTAGAAATAGTGCAGAATCAGACAAATGTCTTTTTCATTTTAAACAATCATTCCTTTCTTCTAAATTTGCCATTGCAATTTTATTCTTTTGGATTACCCCCAGATTTAAATGATATTCAAGCCCAAATTTTCAATTTTACAGCTCACTATAAAGTATTTTAAACTTCTGTGGTCCTGGGTAGGGTTGCACCAGCTGATCGTAAGTTCTTTCTTAAACTGTAACGTAAAGGGGCTTAGTAACAATCTATTTTTACAGTCATTGGTAATTACTAGCTAGTTTGTAACTAAATTTGTTCTCACTTCGGTTGCACCACGTTCTTAGGGCAAACCGTAGTTAGTAGGTCATAAGCTCTCCGTAAAGTCATGTGTAGTCGCATTGAATGACGTAATATCCAATAAAAAGCATTTAAATCGTTAAACTGCTTTAATTCTGCAACTAATGCATCTATATAAAATTGTCCTATGAAAATTTTATTATAAATTACATTTTTATAGCACATTAAATTACAGTCAGTCACTAATAACATATGACACACACATCTGTATCGCGAGCCGTGAATGCACGGAAAGTTATCAAAACATTAAGCTTGAATTTATTTTATATCCTACTCATGAAAGAGAAAAGAGCAACTCAGTCATGAAGAAATTCTCGTTTTAATTGATGGATACATTAAACACTCCTTGAAGAAAATTAGACTTCTTTCATAAACCAAAAAAATGTGAGATTTGGGAGTAAATAAATGCTGTGAGTAGAGGGAGATCATTCTTCAATATGATCGCGAGGTCCTCAATGTAAAGTAATCTCGCTGCCATCTCTTTTCTACCGTTATACATTGGGGGAGGCTGCCGTAAATATTTAGTTGGAACGCAGCATTACATTTCAACTATGTTTAGTGGTGCAACACAAAAATAATTAGTAGTGTGCAAGTTGTAACTTAGTGTCCCTTTAAGTCACCACTAGGCTACGTTTTAACTTGCGCACTGCTGGTGCAACCGGCCCCTGGTACCTTCACTGTGCCTCTGTCTCAGTCATGCCATGGCATTTTTCAGCCTGGCAATCATTGTTGGATGCTGTGCCATTAATCCCCTCCCAGTTCACACCCATGTTAGTGCCATGTGCCTCTTCTGTACGTCGAGCCAGTGGGTTTCCAGCAACAACAGAAATAACATGACCTAAAAATTATATGCAATTACCATAATGGTATCAACGGTCTTCTGCGTCCAGTGGTGGAAGCTATGAAAGAGCGGTGTTTTTCCTGATTGCAGACTCTTTGGAGAGCGACGGCCTCCCACACAGGCCTTTGTTTCGCAGCAGCGCAGCAGGTCGAGAGGCTGACGGATGCTGACAGGTCTCTGGGACTCAGGTGATTGCTGAGGATTGCGGCCCTTTTCGCCACGAATGATATGAGAGATGCATGTTTTGCTGCTGGCTCTGAATAACGGTAAGGCTGATTGATGTGGATTTGAGGGGAAGATTATAAACTTAGCTTTTACTTTCAGATTCTGTAATGTAGTCATGCACATGATGAAGATCAAAGTTTGAGAACAATTCACAAACTCAGTTAATTTTTTCCAAAATAATGTGATCTTTTTTTATAATTATTTTTAACCTTTAATTTATAGAACAGTGTTAGTATTGCTAGCAAATCATGGGAAGCAGAGATGGGCAAAGAACCTTAAGCCGGGAATCAAACTCAGGTCGCCGTGAGCCTAATGGTGCAATATGTCTACACACTTAACCACTAGGCTATTGGCACAGACGAAATAATGTAATCCTAATCATTAGGTATTTTAGTTGTGTCTATACCAGGCCAGTAGAACAGTGTTTTACAAAATAATCAATGCACTTTAATAAAAACACTTTATTTTTTGTATCAACTCTTCTTATAAACACCTACTTTCACTCTGTCATGTTTGATGACAAACATTAAATAAATGAAACTGTCATCATTTTAGTGAACTTTGGACCAGTTTTCTGTCCACGCAACATGCTCCTCATCAGAGGTTAGTCTGGTCTTTTGATTCTTTCTGCTCATGAGAGGTTTGGTTACTGCAGGGCTTTCAGTCCAAATTCTCTTCAAGACACCGGGTTAAGATCCTTACCCTTTTCAACAACAAACTGGTGAACAATTGGTAGTTTGATGGACTGGCAATCTGGCCAGTCTTAACGTTGATATTCTGGGCTGCTTCACTGTCTACTATTTTCTCCATCGTAGTAGAGTATCATTGGCAATTAACATGAAAAATTGTGAAAATATGCTCATATGAGACTTGCGACGCAGACAGCAGGTAACCAGAAATGCTGGGCAATATACAATTTCATCTTTTCCAGAAACCTAGAGAGGTGTATGAAAATGATACATTTGTGTGGATGGTACGCAATCATTTGTAAATCAATGCTGCAGCTACTTGCTGAACAAATGACTCAAAACACGAGAACTCGAGACTGATGGACGTATCTTTTCTGTTATTGAACTTGCACAGCCCTCATAACCTTTTTTTTTTTTTTGAGATTTGTGAATTATAGAATTATGTCAAAATCTCCAGTGAACTAACTGTGGACATGATGTGAGCAAACTTAAACTGCATAGGCTGGAGACTCTGGCAGTGACTTCGTGTTTACCGTCTCTATTACTTCATTATAGTCTTGTTTGAGGTGCCACCATTTGCATGTGTTTGTGAATTATGTTAGGGAATCAATATGTAACATTTTAATTATGATCTAATCCGAACTTCCAATCACATGTAGGGTATAGCTGCAATTTTCCCTCATATGGATATTATAGACCTTTATGTGTGCTTCTGTTTGAAATGAGTTTGTCATTTTTCTGGAGAGTATTCCCTGTTCATATTGATAAGGGAGCGCCATGGCTGATACTGAAAGTTTGTTGGACATAAAGAAGTGGGGCGGGTCTTTGCAAATGTCAATTCTAGCTGCTGTGTTGAACGGATTGCCTTTTGTGATTCGTTATCCTGTTCTCTCATGCTTTTGTCTTTCGCAAATGACCAGATTTTTTGGGTGACGTGAAGTACGTTTATATAGAATTCTAGAAATCGCAGATTACAAAGCTGAGGAAATCATCACCAGATTCAGATTAAGACCAATAACTGAAAGGAATCTGAAAGTGTTTTAATTTAGTTTTAACTTTAATTTTGATCAGTTTTCTTTTTCAAATATCTCATTTAACAATACATGTCACGTATGTTTAAAATGCACTGTTCAAAATGCTGGCTTCCACACAATCGATTTGTGTTTGGAACAACATGAAGGAATTAAGTTAACTTATTAGTTTTTACAAATTTAAGTGGATTGAACATAAAACAATTAAAACTCAAGAATACTGTTGTTTCAGCTCAATTTAAAGAAGTTTCAACAGACAGCAAATGCCATTTTTTGAGTGTAGCTCTTTTACTCCTGTTAGGATGACTTCAAAGTGACCTTGAAATTGTGGAAATTGTAGGTTTTTCTTTCATTTTGAACTCTGCTGTACTTCTTAAGTGGTCTGTCTGGCATGGTTGTCCCTGTAATGAAGGTAACAGCCTTCAATCATCGTCTCAGAAATCACACGGCTCGTGAGGTCATAATTAAGGTGGTAGTGATTTCCATGAATAATGTCTAATTACAATCGCGGCTGTGGAGGCTTGTCTTTACCTTGTGGTTGCAAATAGCTTCATGTTAATTAGACCATGTAAGCTCAGCATAGGCAGAGGAGGGGTGTTTTTCTGCACCGTGATTGTCGGTTGGCTTGATTGTGGATGCTTTTGCTAAATTTAGTGGCGTTTGATATCTTTAAACAGCTACATGCAAAATTAGCATAGACTCCTACGCTTCACTCTGGAGCTCAAGTAAATTTTATGTGTAATGTAGCCAGGTAATAGCGTCTGTTTTGTAGACACTCAAAAAAGTCATCCTTAAGCTGTGTTTAACATTGAACTTAACTGCAAACTTGCCAACTTGTGTGTAGTAGTATTAAAGTGCATTTCAGATGTCAAACTCATCTCACAACACACATTAGAATGGAACTAAGGGTTAATGATAGAATATTTATTCATTTATTCATTTTCCTTCAGCTTAGTCCCATTATTCATCAGGGGTCGCCACAGCGGAATGAACTGCCAATTTATCCAGCATATGTTTTACACAGCGGATGCACTTCCAACTGCAACCCAGTACTGGGAAACACCCATACACTCTTACATTCACACACATACATTACGGCCAATTAGTTCATTCAATTCACCTATAGCGCATGTCTTTGGACTGTGGGGGAAACCGGAGCACCCGGAGGAAACCCAAGCGAACACTGGGAGAACATGCAAACTCCACACAGAAATGCCAACTGGTCCAGCAGGGACTCAAACAAGCAACCTTCTTGCTGTGAGGCAACAGTGCTAACCACTAAGCCACCGTGCCCCCAAATGATAGAATATGTTTTTGCAGAATAAGGAATAATGTGCTTATTAATATTCTAATACACACCAAAATATGCAGGCTAATAAGCAACTTGTTAAAATATTTTTCCCATCAAAGATTTCATAAGTATATATATATTCAGGAAATTTGGCATAAAACATTTCAGAACTGCTCAAATTAATGTAATCACTTCAATAGAGAGGTTCCGTTTGCTGAACAAAAAAGTCACATAAAAAGACGAAATGATACACATACTAATTACAAGAACATTCTTTGGGGATAAACTGGACATTTTTTGGTAAACAGTATGATTTTCAGTAAAAACTGCTCATAAAGATGCACATTTTTAGACCAGTTTTGATAATAAAGTAAAACATTTCCTTGTGCAATGAACTGACTGGCTCTGAAACCTGGAGGGCAAAACATCCGCAGAACTGCACTGCAGATCTGTCAAGTTTCCATTTGTTTCAAGTCACAACTATTTGGATCACCTCTCAAGAAAAGAAAAACAAATGCATGTGAACAAACATTTCACTCACAAAAAAAAAATGCAGACCATTCTAAAATGTTTGACATGGAAAAGAGCTTAATGCATTGAAAAAGTGATCTTAATGGATCTAATTTATATTTAATTTGATTTAATATGAACACAATATCATAAACTGACAATTCTGTCATTATTTACTCTTCGAGTTTTTTTCTTCGGTTGAACACAAAAGAAGATATTTTGGAAAATGCTGGTATTTGGCACCCATTGACTTCCATAATAATATTTCAATATTACTATGCAAGACTATTAAAGTTTATGGGTGCCAGCTATCAGCATTTCTCAAGAAATATCATCTTTTGTGTTCAGCCAAAGTAAGAAACCACATGAGGCAGAATAAACGATGAGGTAATTTTCATTTTTAGCTGAACTGCCCCTTTAATAATGCATTAAACTATATTAGGCATTTTATAATGAAAACCCTATTTAGAAAAAAAAGCCAAATGCGCAATTTAGCATGAGTGAATCTGTTCACCTTTATATAGTTTGCATCATCAGTCAGGTGTATATTACATTTGGTCTTTTAAAATCAAAGACTACACATTAAGTTAAAAAAAATTTATGACAGTCCATGGTAGAAAGTAAGTTTTGCCCTTCAAGTGAGCAAAAAAATAAGGCTGTGATGTCATGCGAGCATTTTACCATTCGCCTGCTGTGTATAAATGGAATTCCCCTTGCTGCAAACTTGTGAAGTATTTGTATTTTATTACTTTAAATTTACTACACGCGTCACAAATCAAGAATTGTGCTGCATTACCTCATTTTAATTAAGCCAAGTGAACAGAAATCAATTTTTGAATGCCTCCTCGTGGAGTATTTTTATCTCCGTGCAGTCGTCCTCCATGCAGCCAGCGATTTGTCCATCAGCGTGAGGGTCATCCAGTCAGACACCCAGAGGTCACAGATGACAAGCGTGTTCGCTGGCAGTGATTGAGTCAGTGCTGGGGCACTTCAGCTCCCAAACCGCTCTCAGACACGTCTAGCCATGGGCTCTGCTCGTTTATGATGGATGAATGTTTATGGGCTAGTTTGGCTCTGATATCTTAATGGATGTGCTCCTCTTGGGGTAGTAGGAGTGCTTTCTGTTGGACAAGTGGATGGATTTATCATCCGTCACGCAGGAGAGGCTGCAGTGTGCCTCATACTCGTTGCCCTGCTTGAACCCAGGGGTTTTCTAACTGGTATCCTGTGACCCCCAGGGGGCCTCAAAGGAGTGTTATGGGGGAAATGTTTGTGGAAAAAGCATTTAAAAATGGGAAGTTATTAGGGAAAAATAAATCAATATCTAAATAAAAAAAAAAAAAAAAATCTAACTATTTATTGAGGTAAACAAACACAGATAAACTCTCACTATTAACTACTTGCCTATTAAAGCGATAGTTCACCTAAAAACTAAAATTTACTTACTATTTACTCTCCCTCAAGTGGGTTCAAACCACTTCAAACCACTTTCAGTGGTTCGTTTTGAGTTTCTTTTTTCTGTTGAACACAAAAGAAGATATTTTGAAGAAAGCTGGAAACCGTTTACTTCCATAGTATTTGTTTTTATTATGAAAGTTAATGGTTTCTTCAAAATATCTTCTTTTGTGTTCAACAGATGAAAGAAACTTATAAATGTTTGGAAAAACAAAAATAAATTTAATAATATAATTAAATGTACAGTTTTTGTTGAACTTTCTCTTTAACATGCCTGTTAACATATTGGCTGTGATTTACTTGACTTAAAAAAAAGGATATATTCTGCTCGATCATACAGTATTCTGCATCCCTATTCCTACCTTATACTTTTCTACCTTACTGACTACTAATAAGCAGCATATTGGGAGTTTATTGAGGCAAAAGTCATAGTAATCAGTTTGTTAATACTGACAATTTAACCAAATCAAAATTTGATTAAAAGAAATGGATGCACTCTGTTTTAAGGTGTCCTTGTTTAGCAATTAACATTAACTAATTACATGTTGTCACACCCTCTGCACGTTCCGTCAGCCCCAGTCACAATCACCATCCACCACACACCGTGAACAATCACCCGAATACTAATCACCCACACCTGCTCCTGCAATCACCCACTCACTATATATGCTCACCTCATCCTTTCACTCACTGGCTGAAATCGAAGTTGGATGGTCACCTCTTCCTGGATCTTCTCCCTAGTGCTCCATTCTCTCCTGTGCTCCATCAAGGCTTGCTTCGGTGGTCTGTGGATACAGACCCCAACGAAGGGAAGTGACTATTTATTTCTCCATGAACACTCCATGAATACAATGTGAATGAATTCTATGACTGTTTTGAACCATGCGCACACCGCTTGAACAAGCGTGTGCAAAACTTCACCCAGGCACTTCACTCACCTGTTTGATGTCCACTTATTTCTCCACGAACACTCTGAATGAATTCTATGACTGTTTTGAACCACGCACACACCGCTTAAACAAGCGTGTGCATAACTTCACCCAAGCTCATCGCTCACCTGTTTGATTCCTTGTTCTTTGTTCTTTTTTTTTTTTTTTTTTCAGAATTAAAACACGTGTGAAGTAATTCCCAGTCTTCTATCAGTTGTCTTCCTTGTGTGTCCGTGACACATGTACTTCCCATACCAGAAAAATATATAAATTCTTTTGTCGTCTCATTGTTATACTACAGCAGGAGATTTCAGACTCAGTCCTGGAGAGCCGGTGTCCTGCAGAGGTTAGCTCCACCTAGCTACAATTCATCTGCCAGGAAGTTCCTAATATAGGAGCCTGATTAGCTGATTCAGGTGTATCTAATTGGGGTTGGAACTAAACTCTGCAGGACACCGAGCTCTGCAGAACCAAGTTTGGGCACCCCTGTATAGGGCTGCATGATATTGGAAAAATCTGACTTTGCAATGTTTTGTTTTTCTGCGATATGAATATAATTTCTGCATATGATTTAGCTCTTTCGATTGCATTCATTTAGATTGATTGGGATGATTAAGTCTTTTTCTGTGCAATGCGTTTGCATAAATCATAATAAATGACTGAGCATGTATAAATATGACAGAGCAAGGATGGAAGTGAAATAAACAGTGCTTTATGGTTTACTGGAAAGTCTAACAGTGTTCAGCTACAGAAATTGAACAATCAAACAAAATAACATGATCATCATTGTATCAATTATTAAAAAATAATAATAACTTTTAATCTTTAATTAATGATCTAATCCTGCGACGTGACTATTGTGGACACACATATTGCATTATTGATGCTCAAACGATATACCTGTATTGTGCAGCCCTACCATGTACTGGTAGTAATGCACTTTTAGCCGGTGTTTCTAAATCTACACTCAATACGCTTCAACATTTACAAAATTTTGCTGTCAGAATTGTAACTGGGACAAGGATCGGAAGTCACATTTCTGCAGTAATAGAAACCTTCCATTGGCCCTGCAAATTATGATGCATATTTTTAAAGCTTTAAATGGCCTGACACTACATTACCTTAAAGAATTGTTACATCCATACACTTCTAGCCATAGATTGCATTGGTCTCAGTCAACACTTCTGTCCGCTGGAATTCTCTGTCTCTTGAAACGAAAGTCAGAATTAAGATAATTTAAAGACGTATTTACAGTGCTTTCAGAAGCTGTTTTTTAAAGGCACTTAATATTTAGTTTATTATTATTATTATTATTATATGGTTAGGTTTATTTAAAAATTTATTGTAATTACTATAGTAAGTACATGGAACGTGTAACAAGGACATTATAAAATACTGTTACCAAACAAATAAACAGAAATTTCATTTAAAAAAAGAAAATTAAAAAGTGTAAATAAAAGTATGAATAAAGAAATACTATAATGAGAGAAAATAAAAAAATAATTAACTTTACAGAAACTTCATATTTTAGTCCACTATATATTTGTTTCACAATGTAAATCAGGTAATTAAAATGAAATGTATGCATTTTAGGATGTGGTCATTAAATGACCACAAGGATAATCTTATTTAACTTCTTAACTTCTTAATCTTATTTAGCATCTAAACGATTGAAAACTCGTTCTCAAAACTATGATGTCAGAGCTAGAAAGCAAATTACTATTAGTCCTTTCAGAGACGTTCATGTAAGCGCAGCGCTATAATGCCATTTCAAATGTCAAGGAATTCAAAGGATACCGCCAGAACAGCTGCTTCCATTTCTTGAATGAAGGTTTAATAGGTGGTCTGATGGGGAGGGGTGTGTTTGACTCAGACCCCCTTCAGGAGTACATTGTGCCACACGTCAGTGGCGTTATGTTTTGGTGTCCTCAGCTGTTCAAGGTGCCCCTGACATTCCCCAAAGGCCTGAAACGAGAACCCGGCGCTCTGGAAACAAATGAGTTCTTGGATCTTTGTTGTCCCTCCTGACCTGCCTGTCGCACTAACTGACGCTTGCCTGAGAAAGATAGTGGCACTCACACAACGCATGAAAATAGAGCAAGCCATCTGAGATGTGGCTGCTGTACAAGACGTGAGCTTTGATCATTTTGACATATTTTGTTGTTCACTGATTTATTTTAATTTTTTTGTCTATTAAACAGGCTTGGGTGAAATGACAGGTGCATGGCCATAAATGGGACGTTGTTAACTCTCATATAGTTTTAAACATTTAGGCCAGGGTCTGGACCTGCACATAATGGCAACAGTAGTACTGTTTTTACAAATTGAAGTGAGCAGCATGTCCAGTAATCAAGCTGTATGCAAAATAAGCACTCCACACCAACAGTACATATTTTGAATGTCTCCCTTATCTGACCCATTCATTTTACTTTTTGGAGTCTCTTCTAGTATTGAGTACAAATCAGGTGTGTTTGATAATGGAGAGGTTGAAAATGTGTACTGTTGATGTGCCTTCAGGAACAGGGTTGGGAAACACTGGTATAACTATAACCCAGTTATAATAATGTTTTTCCAGCACTACATCCTGTAACATTGTTATTTTTAATATTATGGTTAACAATATTACATATTTGCATTTTTCCCTCTCCCAAGGTCTGTAAATGATGTGGGTATTTTAACTGGGGAGCAGCAAAATAATGATATTTTTGCTAAAACTCTGCAGAAACCAAAAACGCAGCAAATACAAATAACATCTGTTGAACATATATGACTCAAGCTGTTTCTTGACAAGATGCTTATTGACATTTAGCAATATTAATCTTTGTGTTTCTGTCATAATTGCAAAAAGTATTAATAGATAGAAAGGAAAGATGAATAAACTTGTTTTTTATGTTACTTTAAAAAGACTAGTTTGCTTTTATATCCATGTTTAAATTTTTTTTATTCTTTTTGATGTGTGATGTTTAACAGAGCAGGGAAATTCTTTACAGCATTTCTTATTGTAAGGAAAGGATTTACTTTCTATTAGTATGGTTGGATTAATTTATTTTTTAATTAACATTTTTTGATGTCAATATTATTAGCCCCCTTAAGAATTGTGTTTTTTTTTTTTTTTGTTTTTTTCAGTTGGCTGCAGAACAAACCACTGTTTGTTGTCGAAAGACTTGCCCAGTTAATCCTAACTTTATATTTGTATTAAACCCTTTAAATTAAGCTGAATACTAGTACCTTGCAAAATAATTGGTAAAATATAATGTACTGTCATACTGGCAAAAACTAAAGAAATTAGTTATTAGAAGTTAGTTATTAAAACTATTATGTTAAAAAATGTGTTTAAAAATCTGTCCATTAAATTTCATGTGGGAAATATTTGAAAAATAATAAAAAAAACTTACTGTATATAAAAGTTTTTATTTATTACTTCAGATACCTCTGTCAAGCAAGAGTGCATCAAATTGATCAAAAGAGAAAATTATAAATGAGAAAGGCAGTCATTTTGAGTGCAATTAAAAAGAAAAACATAATTTGAAGTTTTTATTATTTATATCTTTTATTTTAAATTCTAAGAAAATTCTACTTTTTTTTATTTTTGCTTTTTCAATTTGAAATGTATTAAAATAGAACTGGGTTATTTTATTATCCTTTTTTCACTTTGTTGTTGGTATTGTATTTTTGTTCACTGAATGCAGCCTTGATGCGCCTAAGACATATTCAAAAACCTTTTAAAAATCTCGCCAACTCAAATTTTTGGAAAAGTACTTTCATTTTTCAACAATAACATTTTTTCTGAACATCTGTTTTCCTCACTGTTTTCCGGGTGAGCTGTCCCATTTAAACAGCCACTTATGCTTATGTAGCCACAGTAGAGGTTGTTGATGTGCTGAGATATGGATTTCTCCCAACGAAAGAGTCTTTTATTTCACACTTTCTCAGTCAGAGGGAGAGTGCCATGTCGACACGGTCCCACTGCATCAATTAAAAATGTGTTGCTTGAGGTTAGGCTGGATATGAGCAAGCAAGCTCTTATTAATACTAGCTGCATAAAACTTGCACTCTCTAATTAAGCTTGACCCTGCTTGCCTTATATATTATATACACCTCTCAAGAACTTACTGTTATGCAAAGAATCATCGTATATTCTTGTGAGTTCAGAGATGAATAGATATAAACACATAATGAGGTGGAGAGAAAAAGAAAACGCATGAAGGTCACGAGTGACACTAGCATCATTGAGCTATACATCTGCATATTAACATGTGAATGATCATTTTAGGAGAGACAAGCGCTGGTGCACTGCTCTGTGAAGAATGACATTAAGGGCTTGATTTATTGTATGTGAAAGAGCCTCTCGGCAGCTGTGAGTCAATGGAGGATTCGTAATGACGCCCTTCACTTGCTTTGAGTGAATGAGAGAAGAGCAGGAACTACAGTGGAAAGATCTGCATTTAGTTTTGTCATACTGTGGCCTGATGTGCCTGTTTTACATGACGAAGAGCTTCTTTCTGGCATTAAGGGTTCTAATTTATTAAACATGTCAAATTAGCGTGAGAGTGCCCTCCGTTAAAAGTGCTGATGGGAGTGGAAATTTCTGCTTGTGTTCTACTGACAATGTGTGAATTTTGATAATGACCAACAAAGAGCATAAACCAGATCAAGTGAGGTTACAAATAAGCAAAGCAGATGATGATGATGATGATGATGTGTGTAATCTTCTAACAGCACAGGAGCAAAGTGGGTTAAGATGTGCTTTTTTTGGTTGTTAAATAGTGCTGCAGATACTGATAATATAAGTGCTGCAGAACTTAGTAAATCTTTTTTATATAAAATCTTTTTTACGTTAATTATAAAAAATATTTTATATTAATTTATAATTATTTAATACTCTCCTTTGATTTTTTTTGTCTAAAAAAATTATGCAGTAATATCTGCTGCAAAAATCTGAATGGTTTTTTTTTTTGCATGACTTTAAGCCAAATCCAAAAGTAAAATTGACCGTGCTTAAATATAGTTACTCATGTGTGTTTCTTTTGCATGGTTTAGCTGTGTACATTATTCCGAAGAAAAATGTGGCCCTCCAAACACTGTGATAATTTCTGCTGTGAAAATTGTTACTTTTTATGGTCTGTCTGCCTGCGTGCATGCGTGCGTGCGTGCGTGCGTGCGTTCGTGCGTGTGTGTGTATATTGGTTTGGGGGGTTTACGAGGACACCGATTTGTATATTGACATGGTATTACAATGGTGATGCAGTTTATAAGGACATGCACTGACACTGACTCCTCATAATTCAAAATGATTAAAATTCACACTTGATTATACAGTGGAGTCTTTTGACATTCAAAATTTGCCACTGGTCTCCTATGAGGGTTTGGTTTGGGGTGAGGTAATATAATAAACAGTTTGTAAAGTGCATTACACCTATATAGACGCGTGTGTGCGTGCATGCATGTGTGTGTGTGTATTACACATTTGTAAAAGTTAAATTAAATGTTTGTGCTTGCTAGATATTTTTGTACATTTTTTTTAGCAAATATGTTTTCTATTTATTATCACATTTACAACACATTTATAATGTCACAGATATATTTTAACTAAATTATGTTCTGTTAAACTTTCATTAAAAAGTATTATCATCTTCCCAAAAATATTATATACAACTATTTTCAATATACTACTACTACTTATAATAATAATAATAATAATAATAATATTATTATTAATAAATAATAATAATGGGCGTCACGGTGGCGCAGTGGGTAGCACGATCGCCTCACAGCAAGAAGGTCACTGGTTTGAGGCTCGGCTGGGTCAGTTGGCATTTCTGTGTGGAGTTTGCATGTTCTCCCAGTGATCGCCTTACACTATTTATTATTATTATTTCATTCATTCATTCATTTTCTTTTCAGCTTAGTCCCTTTATTAATCAGGGGTCGCCACAGCGGAATGAACCACCAACATATGTAGCATATGTTTTACGCAGCGTATGCCCTTCCAGCTGCAACCCATCAATGGGAAACACCCATACACACTCATTCACACGGACAATTTAGCTTACCCAATTCACCATGTCTTTGGACTGTGGGGGAAACAGGAGCACCCGGAGAAAACCCACGCAAACACAGGGAGAACATGCAAACTCCACACAGAAATGCCAACTGACCCAGCCGAGGCTCGAACCAGCAACCTTCTTGCTGTGAGGCGACAGCGCTACCCACTGCGCCACCGCACCACCCCCGTAAATCATAAATAAATGTTGTTAATCATGTTTTAATATAATTTATTTATAATTTTTATGAAGGAAAAAAACCCACATTCTTACAATCTTAAGAAAAGGCTGTGCATGTTCCTCCTCAAGAGCCCTTGTTCGGGTTGAAGCTGCTAGAGATCTTCCTCTCGTGTTTTCACTTGTATCCTTCGCCACAGGAAACAGAATCATCTTTTATTCAGAATTCTTGTATGTTCCATTTGGACATTTATCATACTGAAGGCGGTGAAGAACTACGAGGTGAGCAAAATCTTTACAGTATTTCACGCAATCCCTCACAAACCATCATCCTCACAGCCGTAGTTTCCCGCCTTTACTCAGCACTCGTTCTTCTTCAGGAACAGACAGATGATGATGAAGGCTCTCTGTTGTGTCCTGGGATCAGCACGGTGGTGTGTGATTGATACCTGGGGCAGAATCCTGAGCGAGGGTGAGTTATTTTACACACACCTACACACTCATTCGCACCAAGCTATCCATTCGCTCGTGTACAGAGTGTACAGATCAGCCATCTTGACATCTGTGTATGTTCGCCCACAGACTCTCATACTGACATAACTGTACAACTAGCGATATTAACTCAGTTTGTGGGAGGCGTTTGAGTGAATGAGAGGAGGGAAACTGAGAATGAGAGAGTGCTTAACATAATTTAGCAGAGGAGGACGTCACTGAGGCTTCTGGAAAAGCAACCGTAGCAAAGGCTCATGAGATTAAATTAGAGTTTTGGATAGGGTAAAGGTTAGATCTGATATTAAGCTGATAAATCTTTTATATAAAACTTTGGTAACACTTTAGTTTAAGTAACAATTTTCACAAGTAGTTGCTTATTACCTGCCTGTTATTAAGGTATTGACTGTTGATTAGTACTTATAAAGTATATATTCTGCATGATCTTATTCTACATTCTTAATCCTACACAATAACTAAACTTAACTACTGCCTATGTTTTACGCAGCGGATGCCCTTCCAGCTGCAACCCATCACTGGGAAACATCCACACACACTCATTCACACACATACTCTACGGACAATTTAGCCTACCCAATTCACCTTTAGCGCATGTCTTTGGAATTGTGGGGGAAACCTGAACACCCGGAGGAAACCCACGCCAACACGGGGAGAACATGCAAACACCACACAGAAATGCCAACTGACCCAGCCGAGGCTCGAACCAGCGACCTTCTTGCTGTGAGGCGATTATGCTACCCACTGCACCACTGTGCGGCCTTGAATAATGTTCTAGTTTTTGTTTTTTTTGTTTTTTTGCAGCATATTAAGAAAGAAAATGTATGAGAGCCAGCATTTTTATTAATAAGTCAAAATTGAATAACATTAATTCAAAGTAAAACATCGATTAACATACATATGCCCGCTAATTCTCATGCATACGTTACCATTCAAAAGTTTGAGGTTTGGTTGGATGTTTATTGATTTATTTATCTTGTTTTGTTGTCTTATTGTGTTATTTTGTTTTATTATTTTTTTTGTACAAAGGGTAAGTTTGTGACAAATTTCACTAGTTTAAATGTAAGAGGAAGTTATTATAACTCAAGCATACATTGTCCAATCTGCCCCAAGATTAATATGTTTTATAGGAGTCTTGTCCTGAAAACGTTTACACGCCAATATTTAGTAACAGTTATAGCGCCACCTGCTGGCAACAGAAAATGTCCCATTTTACACTAACTCAAACATACAGGCAGTTGTCAAATCACCACAAACTTCATGTTTAGAAAATATTCAGGCTTGAAGACATCCAAATGCCCTTTCAGAAATAATTTATTCCTGTTGGGCAAAAGCTGAATTTTCTTTTTCTTTTTTTACAAAAATTATGTTGATTCAGGGCTCAGTGGTTAGCATTGTCACCTCACAGCAAGAAGGTTGATGGTTGGAGTCCCAGCTGGGGCAGCTGGCATTTCTGTGGAGTTTGCATGTTCTCCCACATGGCTTTTCTCAAGGTGCTCCAGTTTACCCCACAATCCAAAGACATGCGGTACAGGTGAAGTGAATAAATTAAATTGGACATAGTGTGTGAGTATGTGTGTAAATGAGAGAGTGTATGGGTGTTTCCCAGTACTGGGTTGTGGCTGGAAGGGCATCCTCTGCGTAAAATATATGTCGGAATAGTTGGCAGTTCATTCTGCTGTGGTCTAAGCCACAGAAAAAAAATGAATGAATGAATGAATCATTTCTACTTTATCTACTTGTGGCTTGGTTCTCTTAGTTAGTTTAGCTCGCATTAAATAATCCTATTATGCATTTGATTCTGTTCCCATAGTGTTCACACTGTTAG
Source organism: Danio choprae (assembly GCA_903798125.1). NCBI lineage: Eukaryota > Metazoa > Chordata > Actinopteri > Cypriniformes > Danionidae > Danio > Danio choprae. Next base: position 12,133,417 of record CAIGQW010055694.1, on the reverse strand, counting down.
TTTTAAGACCATAGGCACAAAATGAAATAAAAGAAAATTAATTACAACATACTAAACATCCAAAACAATACTGTGTGCTTGGCTGAATGCGCTTGTTGTTTGGGTGATATTTTTATCATTTGAAGAGCTTGAACCAGACCAGTTTGTTTAGAAGTAAACAGAGAATTTGTTTCAGCAGTCTTGGTCTGTTTGTTAAGAGAGCTAAAAGAGCAATCACACCAGAGTTTGTGTACACAAGTGTGATCACACACTAAATGATGACATGTGGAAGACAATTTGGGAGAGAGAAAATACGTGAGAAATTAAAACAGAAACACTGTGTGAAAAAATTGCTGGTTTGTATACATCCACCACAGAGAAGAGTTGGGTCACACATGTGAAGTCTTACCTGAACACTTGTGTTTGGCTCTGCATGAAACTCCTTCACATTTCTGTACCTCGAGGCCTCCATGGCCCACTAATTAAACTGACACTGGTTCCAGTTTCTTGCCCATGGGCCGTCATGGCGGCTGATAAGGCATTATGGAGAAGGCTGTTGTGATGTGTAGAGGCTGTGGTCCTCCTGCCAGCATCAGATGCTCAGAGATCAGAGCGTGAGCGTCTACAGAGGCTGTACCCAGAGCAGAAGGGTTCACCAAGCGCTGCTGGTCCAGCAGTACTGAGATAACAGCACACAGATGCTGACCAGTGTGCCTGACGCTGTTGATAATGCTGCAGAGGCAACAAACTATTTAAACCTGCTCGGCATATATATATATATATATATATATATATATATTTCATTTATTCATTT
>CAIGQW010055694.1:12104642-12127624 GCA_903798125.1 Danio choprae | reverse complement strand
GTAGTGCCTTCATCAATCTGGGGTCGCCACAGCGGAAAGAACCGCCAACTTATCCAGCATATGTTTTACGCAGCGGATGCCCTTCCAGCTGCAACCCATCTCTGGGAAACATCCATACACACCCATTCACACACATACACTACGGACAATTTAGCTTACCCAATTCACCTATACCGCATGTCTTTGGACTTGTGGGGGAAACCGGAGCACCCGGAGGAAACCCACGCCAACACGGGGAGAACATGCAAACTCCACACAGAAATGCCAACTGACCCAGCCGAGGCTCGAACCAGCGACCTTCTTGCTGTGAGGCGAACGTGCTATCCACTGCGCCACCGTGAGGGCCCTATATATATATACATACATCACAATGCCTCACAGTGGCACAGTGGGTAGCACGTTCGCCTCACAGCAAGAAGGCCGCTGATAGCTGGTTCGAGCCTCGGCTGGGTCAGTTGGCGTTTCTGTGTGGAGTTTGCATGTTCTCCCTGTGTTGGCGTGGGTTTCCTCCGGGTGCTCCGGTTTCCCCCACAAGTCCAAAGACATGCGGTACAGGTGAATTGGGTAGACTAAATTGTCCGTAGTGTATGAGTGTGAATGGATGTTTCCCAGAGATGGGTTGCAGCTGGAAGGGCATCCGCTGCGTAAAACATATGCTGGATAAGTTGGCGGTTCATTCCGCTGTGGCGACCCCAGATTAATAAAGGGACTAAGCCGAAATGAAAATGAATGAATGAATGAATATATATATATATATACTATAGTTTGCATATCCTAAATACACACAATTGCTTCACATTCTTTTCATAATTTGACAAAAAAACTTAAATGTAACCACTATTAAATATTGAAACGCTACTGTGTTCTATTCTTAAAGGGGTAGTTTCCCCAAAATGAAAAGTTGGTCACTATTTACTCACCCTCAAGTGGTTTTTAAACCTTAATGAGTTTCTGTCTTCTGTTGAACAAATTTTGAGGAAAGCTGAAAAGTAGGAAAAACAAGTACTATGAAAGTCATTAGTTACAGGTTTCCAGCTTTCTTCAGGATACCTTCTTTGTGTTTAAAAGTAGAGAGTCATAACATTTTGAAACTAGCAAAGGAAAAGTAATTGATGACAGAATTTTCATTTATGGGTAAACTATCCCTTTAAGGTGGCATGGTGGCACAGTGGGTAGCACTGTCGCCTCACAGCAAGAAGGTTGCTGGTTCGAGCCTCGGCTGGGTCAGTTGGCATTTCTGTGTAGAGTTTGCATGTTCTCCCCGTGGTCGCACGGGTTTCCTCCGGGTGCTCCGCTTTTCCCTACAGTCCAAAGACATGCTCTATAGGTTTATTGGGTAAGCTAAATTGTCCGTAGTGTATGTGTGTGAATGAGTGTATAGGTGTTTCCCATAAGTTGGTAATTCATTCCGCTGTGGCGACCCCTGATTAATAAAGGGACTAAGCTCAAAAGAAAATGAATGAAATGACTATCCCTTTTAAGTAATATGTTTCTGAGTAATATTATAGTAATAATATAATTATAGTAATAATATAATAATATAACTATAGTAATAATATAATGCTTTGTATTTTTCTTGTGTATAAATTAAGGTCTGGGACAAGGATAATGCAATAAAATCTGAATTTGAAGCTAAAGTGGAAAGATGGTAAAACGTTTCGAAGGAAAGTTTAATATGGCCTTTATATAACAAAAAAAAAAGGAAATAAAAAGCCCCTGGCGCATAAAAGTGCCAGAAACACCGACATACTGAACATTTTTTAAATATATTAAAGGCCTTTATCATGGCTTAACATCATATTGCATATTGCTTTCACATTTTTGTCTTGTTATTATCTTAAAAAATGTTATTCTGGATAATTTGTTTCAAATGATTATAATATGTCAACATTTCCGATTGTCAGTCTCCCAGCATTTAATGTTTTAAGGCTTTTAACATTTCAGACTTCATTCTTTTTTCTTCTTGCTACTCAGTTCCAGGATGCAACCAAGGGCTCTTGCTAAATCAGCTTTAATCAGATATTTGAAACAACAGCTGATTAAATTACACCGTAAATTAATTTAAGTTACTGATGAGCTCATAAAATCCATCTGCTTTAATCAAACTGAATTACAGCATAGAAAGGATTGGAACAGCGATAGCACATTAATTCATTCCATAGCAGTATTTTACGCTCAGGGCTAAGCTAAAACAACCAGCTCTACAGTTCAGCATAAAGTATCCTTCATGTACAGTTTCATGGGATCGATGTGATGTGTTTGGTCACTATAATGTGACACTATAATATAGGAATCGCTCAATACCATTATTTTGACTTCAGTACGATACCACAATATAGCCCATTTACTAAATCAGTGGTATTGGTCACAAAAAAAGTATAGGAATATATACAACATTTTTTTAAGTAGTTTAAATAAATTGAGTTAAATTTTCTGTGTTTATTGTATAAAAAGAAATGCTGAAGTACAGAATAATAACTTTTATTTCCTTGAGAAATAGAGAAACAGAAAATGAGAAATAGATCATCAAATCATATGTAAATCATTAGATGACATGCATCAACAGTGAATGATCAACATTATTTATAGTACAGTATTACAGTACAGTAGTATTTACAGTATTTACATTAATTACAGTATTTATTCCATATATATATATATATATATATATATATATATAGGGCCTCACGGTGGCGCAGTGGATAGCACGTTCGCCTCGCAGCAAGAAGGTTGCTGGTTCGAGCCTCGGCTGGGTCAGTTGGCATTTCTGTGTGGAGTTTGCATGTTCTCCCTGTGTTGGCGTGGGTTTCCTCCAGGTGCTCCGGTTTCCCCCACAAGTCCAAAGACATGCGGTAGGTGAATTGGGTAAGCTAAATTGTCCATAGTGTATGAGTGTGAATGGGTGTGTATGGATGTTTCCCAGAGATGGGTTGCAGCTGGAAGGGCATCTGCTGCGTAAAACATATGCTGGATAAGTTGGCGGTTCATTCCGCTGTGGCGACCCCAGATTAATAAAGGGACTAAGCCGAAATGAAAATGAATGAATGAATATATATATTAATTAAATGTCATGTGCATAGTAATTAAGGCCACTTAATATAAAATGGGACCAAAAATCTTAATTCAGCTGAATAATGACCTCACTTGTCGACAACGGGTGCTTGGCAAAACTTTGATTGTGTTTGCTCCTGATTTACGGGTTTCTTGTCAGTTTGGGAAGCATGCCAGCCACTGGTGAACTTTTTAACATAAGCATGTGAAATACAGAATTAAACAAATATAATATTATACCACTTGAAATATAATATATTCAGGTATTTCAGTACTGTTATACTGAGCATCCCAACTTTAATATGATGTAGGCGTCATTAAAGCTTTATATCCATGCTGCCTCCTTGAGATACAGCTAATAAAGCCTCTCTGCTTGCTGTTTTTCACTTTAATCCCTGCTTTTAAAGGCCTGCAGCGTTGCATGGGCTGAGATCTGTTGTGAGATGGGCTGTCAGCTCGCAAGAAAGGTGTCCGGGCTGGTTGTGCTTTTGGAGACATGTTGGCCCAGGTGATGAAGTGCGGCGCTGCAGGTTCTGTACTTTCATCCAGGGCAATCAGGCTCAACGCGGACGGCTTTCACAGTGAGGAGCCTCCCCATTCGTCAATTCAACCCCATACCAGTGTTCATGTCACTCTCCATGATGGTGGATTAGGCCTCTCAGTGGAGAGCGCTAGTTCTTATCTGGCAGGTGTGTGGCGAGTGCTCTTCCCATGCTAAAATCATCCCTGGCTGCTTGACAGCTGCTGAAAATGGATGAGGACTTTTACAATTGCTCTGTGCACCTGGTTTATATCTTTTGAAGGCAAGGGACGCATGGTGTTGTGCATTTTATCAATGGAAGCTCGATTTCAGTTCTGAGATTTGAGTCACGTTCTGATCTTAAAATATTGACTTTTTTGCCATTGTAACAATTGTGTTATGAAATTGTGAGATGAAATGTAAATTATTTTTTACAATTATTGTTTTGGTAGCAGTTTATTTGAATGGGGTTGTAATATCGTTCTTTGTTGTTGGAAGAAGAAGACAGGGTCGGCGATACAGGTAAGTTCTTTTTATTAATTATTTTTCTTCACCCCCGTGTAGCTGGGAGTGATTTGTGCGTGTGTGCTCTCCTCTCCCCGGCTGCTCTCCCTCTCCTCCTTAAGAAGGGTGTCTCTCCGGTCCAATCACTAGAATAAACAGGTGTTATTTATTATTTCTGATTGGCCTGCTGACTAGCCGCCGGGCTCTGAGCATGCTCTCCCCCTTCATTGGGTGTTCGATCATGCTCTCCTCTCCACAGGGGTGTTCATAAGACTGCCATGACAGCTAATGTGTATGTAATTAACATTTTTCAGTAAATGCATCAATAATCTGTCAAATAATTTTATAACAGCATCATTAATATTGGGCTGCGCAGTGGGTAGCACGATCGCCTCACAGCAAGAAGGTCGCTGGTTCGAGCCTCGGCTGGGTCAGTTGGAATTTCTATGTGGAGTTTGCATATTCTCCCCGTGTTTGCATGGGTTTCCTCCAGTTGCTCCGGTTTCCCCCACAAGTTCAAAGACATGCGGTATAGGTGAATTGGGTAGGCTAAATTGTCCATAGTGTATGTGTGTGAATGAGTGTGTGTGGATGTTTCACAGTGATGGGTGGCAGCTAGAAGGGCATCCGCTGCGTAAAACATATGCTGGATAAGTTGGTGGTTCATTCCGCTGTGGTGACCCCAGATTAATAAAGGGACTAAGCCGAAAAGAAAATGAAGGAATGAATCATTAATATTTTATGACATTTGATGACATTGTAATTACAAATTCACTTTGTACTTGAGATCAAGAAAAATATCAATGAAGTCGTTATCAAATTTATGACATAATTATAATGGCCTCATGACATTAATGTTTATGTTATGTCCCTTTGTCCCTTTGTGAGATTTTGCTGTCTTGCAAATGTCAAGTTGTCATGACAAAGTCACTGACAGGTCATGATGCATTTGTTTATATTAAGTTATCATGACAAAGATATCAATATCATCCTTGCAATTAAAATAACTGAGTGAATGTCACTTATTGATAGTTATCCTAAACATGAATAAAATCCCATTGTTTTTTTTCTTCCATAGCAGGGAATTCAGAATCAGATTTCAGAGAAATAAAATAAAAGTTGTAAAGCTTTCTCAAAATTCACAGAATTATATGTATATTGTCACATTTACGAGCTTATAACTGTCAATTGTGGGATCAAAATAACTTTTTAAATCGTTTTTTTTAATTATTATTCCTTGTGAGCAACAAGCTTAGTTATCACTATGTTGTTGCCTTAACAAGATTTCCTCTCATAATTTTCTTTTTATTTCTTGTGAATTACCTTTATTGACAGAGTATTTTTGTGTTTATCCCCTCCAGAACCATAATGCCATGCTTTGCATCTCTGACGCCTTTTCAGGAACATCCTTTTGAAATAGTGTAAGGATGTGAATAATTTCATGCCAAAGCTGTTACTCTGGTTTCTCTGAGCTACTTGAGGCAAATTGATCGCTCTCAACTTGCTGAAATCTTTGCATTATTTACGGATTTCTCCTTCTTTCTGTGTTTGTATGGGAGGGAAATGAGATTGCTTGCTAGGGTGATGAAACTCCAAATGGCTGTCATTTCTCCTGGAATCAGATGAAAGTGGCCACGTTGCCTGCGGAGGAGCCCAGGGCAGCGATCAGCACTCACAATTTTCCTCTTGTCCTCTCCGCTGTTATTGTATGACTCTCTGGAGGGCCTCTCATCTTATCTGCAGCTCAGAGCGCAGGGCTGTGCGGGGAGGCAGAGCCATCTTCTATAACTCCTCATCTAGGCAGAGTGATGGAGCGGCAGCGGTGAGGAGGTGAGCACAGATGCTGCAGTAGATCATCCGCTAGACTTTACAGTTCAGCACTCTGGCCTATACATCAGCATGAATACGTGTGGGTTGGTGGGTTGATGTGTTTGCTTTAAAGGGGACATATCATGAAAATAAGACTTCTTCTGTGTTTAAGTGCGATAATCCGGCCCCTGGTGTATCTCCCAATCTAGAAAATGTGAAAAAGGGCAACACAGTGACTTTGCTTTTGTAAGCCTTTTTCTGCAAGCATGTGGGAAAAAACCCCGTCTCATTCTGATTTCACCCCCCTAGTGTTGTGCCTTAATCTGCACGTTTCCCCTCACAGTGCAGTTTCTGTTGACTTGCTGTAGCAGCTGAAGATTTACAGTGTCCGTGCCAGAAAAAACATCACACAAGGGGTGTTGTTTGACGTGCCATTGAACATAAGAGTCTCAGAGAAGTGTCCACTGAAGACATTGTGGTGGAAGTTTATTTTTGAAGGAAATGTTGAAGTGTTTTATATTTACACAAAATATAGCTTATGATGGTTAACACAGTTTCTGAAAGAAGGGTCAATACCAGTGCTTCATGCATCAACATCATATCCAGAAGTATGTCAATTTTTGTGAATGCTAATGTGGCTACACTTACCATTGTCTCTGACTGTATTCATTGTGGAACTGACCAGCACATTATTAGGAAAGGTGATTTGCAAAGACTATACTTTCGGACAAGGGTGACAGTAAACTTGTGAGTCAGGGAGGGCAAGAAAACAATCTGCACAAAATAATGTCTTTTTGTACCTCAGTCTGCAAATTAAGTTAGTAAATATATAAAGTAAATGAGTAGCTCAGCTACTAGCTTAGCTACATTCTTTAGTAGCTTAACTGTGATACAGGGTAGCTTTTCCAGTATCTATTTTTTTTTCCAGCGAATAGTTTGATAACAGCTACATGTCATGTAGTGTGTCATGGATATCACTCCAATAGTCTGAACTGAAGCTTGCAAGATCACGTGCTTAATCGTAGTTAATTATTTTGATATTGCAAAATAGCTCATAGCTTGTCAAACTAATAGTCTTAAAATCCTGCCTTATATCTATTACATACAATAGGATTTTAAACCTGATTTGCAAGTTAGCATGCTTACCGATAACACATTAAAGAGACTCGCTGACATGAAAAACAAATATCTAGTATGCCAACTATCTAGACTGGTTGACCATCTCAACATCTCGTGCAATCAGGTTTAGCGATGGGTTACAGCCAATAGGAGTACAAGCGATAGATTGACCGTTGTGTTCACGTGCTCAACAGAAATGTCTGTGATTGGCTAAAATGAGCAAATGATTCAGTAACTAACTACTGCTCTAGCACTGGCTGGATGCCTTTCTGATCGCTGAAACTCCTTGATGACGATATGTCACCTAATGTTGTGCATGCTTCTGGAGGTGTAACGAGAACACAAACAGTTGATACTGCTAAATCCTTCAGGAGCATGTTTTGTGCAAAACCTTCTCTGTCCTTACCCTCTTTCACAAAGCAGTTTAGTCTAAAATTAAACACACACACACACACACACACACACACAAACAGTTATCTGAAGGGTGAGGGGAGCATTTCCTTCAAAAAACAAATTTAACCCACCTCGTCTTCAGTGGCTCAAATGTCAGACAATCTTTGTCTGTGTCTATGCTAAACTGTTGTGTCTGTCAACAGTTGTGGGCGGGGCCTGTGATAAAGTGACATCACATCGCATACATTTTGAAAATTTCTTGTTGGGAAACACTGGTTATGATTTCCGGAGATTTGTAAAACAAAAAGGAAGTGGGTGGAGTTTAATGTAGGGTGGTTGTGTACATGCACTGCCAACACACATTTATGTCTAATCAACATGCAGAAGTAAATTTTGCATAATAGGTGCCCTTTAAATGGACACACACAGAAACTTCACAGACAAATTCTGTAGACACCAGAGGTTTATTTTACACCTTGTGGGAAGGGGGATAAAGTCAAATCTGTTTATTGTTATGTTTTAACATAATTTCATGTTCAGAGTATGTCATTTGTTGTTGTTTGTCTCGGACTCTTGGCTTTTGTCTCCTCCAGAAATTTTCCTCTCTGCGTTCCAGTGATCTTGCCTGCTGTCTCCTACGAAACACAGCGCGGTAACCATGGCAATTCTGCACCTGAGCAGGAAATAGCCACTCCAAACCCACTGAAAGCAGATTCTAGCCTTGTGGACACATGCTGAGGTCTGTTCATAATTCATAATATACGATTGCTGTCCCTTAAGTTATTTATTTATTTATTTTGGTAGCAATAGGCAAGTACAAACAGTGTTTTATGTGATTATTAGTTTAACCTAGATTACAACAATTTACAGGGGGTTTGTTGTATCATGTGTTTGGTGTAAATAAATAGTGTACTTCGTTGTAGTCACTGGGAATGAAAACAAATTTTTGATATGCTAATAACAAATGAGAAAAATGTCTGGTCAATATACCACAGGAAATAAATATGTTATACACTAAAGTTCAAAGTTTGGGTTCAGTAAGATTTCATTGAACAAATGAATGTTTATCCAGTAAACATGCATTGAACTTATATTTAAATAGAAATTGATAATACAGTACGCTCATAAACAGATTTGTGTGTCAAATTGAGGCTGTTGTTTTGGATTTCGGCACTTTTTCATATGTAAGCTGTAAATAAAGAAAAGATTTCTGGAGTTTCACAAGTAAATATTAGTTCCTAATTCAGTTTGTGAATGTTATGTGTTTCTTGAAATTTTTTATAACTGCAAAATGTACTAGTGAATTGTATTCACACCAATTTACTCAGTGTATTTATAATTAAAAATCTTTTTTAAGATTCCTCTTTTAAGATCAATTTTTTCCACAAAAAAGCAACAAAACCAAAATATTTTCAGCATTAATTATTTTCATAATTAATTGATTCAAAATAGTAATAATTGAATAAACTGAGCATGATTTCAGCTTATTAGACAGTAAATTACAGCATGATTTTATAAAGTAAATCACACCATGTAGAGTGAACTATTTAAAAATGCCTTAAATGACCCATAATGCCTATATGTAATGTAGAATTGTGTAGAATAATAATGTATAATAAAGTATACTAATATTATTTTAATAAATGCATTGGTCAATAATAATGAATTTGATCAATAATAATGATATATTTAAGACAAATACATTCATTCATTCATTTTCTTTTGGGCTTAGTCCCTTTATTAATCAGGGGTTGCCACAGCGGAATGAACCGCCAACTTATCCAGCATATGTTTTACGCAGCGGATGCCATTCCAGCTGCAACCCATCACTGGGAAACACCCATAAACTCTCATTCACACACATACACTACGGACAATTTAGCTTACCCAATAAACCTATAGCGCATGTCTTTGGACTGTGGGGAAAACCGGAGCATCCAGAGGAAACCCATGGGGAGAACATCCAAACTCCACACAGAAATGCCAACTGACTCAGCCGAGGCTTGAACCAGCGTTCTTCTTGCTGTGAGGCGACAGTGCTACGAATGCTACAATGAACTGTGAAATAAAACTACTGGAATAACTGCCACAAATATAATGCATTAGTAATACCCGATGCTGTCTGACTAAAAAGCAGGTCTAAAATTAAATCAACTGAATTCTTGTGTTTGTTTGTTTATTTATATTCAGCAGGTCACCTCACAGCCCGGGAGAGATTCCATAGAGGTGATTTCAAAGGAAAAGCAGCTAAACCAACAGCTGACCCCGCCCAGCAAGATGGCACTGGTATCAGGGCAGCATTAGCGGCAAGTGCCAGCCCAGGCTCGAGCTCCAGCCGTGTGTAAATGGCTTCATGGGGACCTGCTGGCCTCCTGAAGGGCTTGCAGATGGCCTGAAGTTTGTTATTTTCCCTCTCTCCTCATGAGTCAAAGCACCGATGGCAGCTCACGCAACAGTGGCATGTTGCCAGCCGAAGAGTCTGTGACGGCGCTGCTCACTGACGCCGCACAAGCAGACACAAATGCACGCACGCACACACGCCCACACATTCACAAAATGCTTCGCTCATATTCATACATCACATCTCCTCATTTCCCCCAACCAGATTGTCAGAGTAGGACTGTAAAAGTCATCCATCTAACTCCGGCTCTATTGGAGTATGTCATTGGAAGCATGTAGGCTTCTGTTTTGCTTGTGTTTGCCGGTGTTGTGCCTAGAAACGCACCCCTGCCACAAAATGCACCCCCTCATAGACTTTCATTAACATTCTCAGTCTACATTTTTTTTTAAAAATCAAAGGCCATAATTGATTAAAACATAAAATTATTATTATTTTGATGGTTAAAGCAGGGACAAGAAGTGATAGGCATTTTAAAACGCACTAGGTTTACACATAAATGTAAAATAATAATATTGACTGTAGTGTAGCCTAAAATTAAACTTCTTGGTGGGTTTTAAACAGACATTTAGGCTACGTGGAACACATAAAATTGTTGTTGCTGTTTTAAACTAAACCACACATTAACAATTTACTTAATCTCATCGGTATTGTATTTAAAGTCAATCTATTTATTTATTCATTTATTTATCTTCTGTAAGGGAAGCGTTCCATTAATGAAACTCACATCAGTCACTCTCATTAGTGTCATATCTCTATTACTAATTTTTTTGAATCAATTTCAGTTAATGCATGCATATTTCAGCCTCCCGGCACAACACCGGTATGTGTGGCTCGTGGGGAGCAAGAGAAGTCGCACTGACAAACACCTGTAGGTGGGTTGAGTTGGTGTGCTCTGCTGTGGCAGAATGCTAACCTAAATCAGTGCAGTCTGTTCATGAATGTCCCGGCCTCTTACACGTCTGAGCAATTTTTAACTGACCCTCTGCCCATAGCGTCTCTTTTGCCTTGTGCCGTTTTCTCTAATTCGGCTCAGTGGAGCCTCATGGGATGGATGGCAGGCGCCACAGTCCTCGCAGAGTAAAACTACACCTTTAAATCACCAAAAGGGCTTCACCTTTTCTTAATGGGACCAGGGAATGAGGGTACTTGCAAAATGAGGTAAGGCAACATTTATAATGCTACAGTATATGTTTTGATATTTAAACAGTGTGATGAAATGTTGTTAGCTACAATAAGCTGCAAGATACTTTATAGAGATATTAATTTAATATATGTATGTAGTACCGCCAGACACATCTTTATTAGGGATGGTGACTTTTTTGACTGATTCATTTAAAAGAGCTAATGCTAATAGAATCTGCACTAACTAATTCTTGGAATTTGTTTTGTTTCTAAAAAAAATCAAACACCAAACTGTGAGCACATCTTTATGGGTGAAATTTATTAGTCATTTTGTCTTGACTGATTGAACTGATTCACTAAAAAGAATTGATTCAGAAGTCATTCATTACTGGTTTGTTCTATTTCTAAAAAGCTGTCAGAATACTTTGAATACACTTTCTAGCAGCATTGACTGATTTACTAAAAAGAACCAATTCAAATAAGTCATTTGTTCACAATTGGAACATTGTTGGATTTGATTCTACACAGCTGACACAGAATATGGATTTACACTGAATACAGTTTACTTTTTATGGTAGTTTTCATCACTGGATTTAGATGGCGGATGAGCTCATGCAAGCTGAGATAATGCAGTCTTTTCCAGCAGGGCTCTCTCTGTTCTACCTGTTCTTCTGACATTCTTGGCGTGACTGACTGTACAAACAGGCTGATACCGAAGGGAATGTGTTGTCAGAGAGCATTAATGTGACCTCTAACCTGCAAGGCTGACCAACTGCAGCTCTGCTCTGCACATCCCATCTCACTCTCTGCTCTCCTGCGCTCTGGGCGATGACTCTATCCGTTTATTTGACTTTCCCCTGCAGTTATTTGTGCCGCGTCAGTGCCCTGGCAGCTGGTGTGCAACGTGCCACCTTCACCTCTTATTAGGCACATATTTCACATCTCTCCTCTCACTCGCTCAGGATGCTCTCTGCACAGGATTTCAGGTTTCAGACCCATTTTTTAGAAATTGAAGCAATTCCATTCTGGGCAATTCCTATTTAGCCATATATATCTAGATCCTTGTTGTTGTATATTTTTCTTTAAACAAATAAAAGGCTCCATCAATTTAGTTTGATGCTTATTTGCAGTTCTGTAGACAATCGAAAAAATAATTTTTTTGCTTAAGGTGGCTAATAATATTGACTTAAAATGTTTTTTTTTGTTTAAATAGCTGAAATAAGACTTTCTCCAGGAGAAAACATATTATAGGAAATACTGTGAAAAATGTCATGCTCTGTTAGGGAAATAGTTGAGAAACAAAATCACAGGAGGGTTAATAATTATAACTTCAACTGTATATTTTGTAATTAAATGTGTAGCAGTGTCATTAAACTATAATTGAGAAACAATTGTTAATGTTTTTTTTATTTCTGTTTTCATTTAGAAGTAATCCTGTAACTTTATTAAAGTACCAATAATTAAGTTTTTCTGAATAATTTTGACATTTGAATTGTCTCTAGCTTTTAATAATTCTACTTTAGTTTTATTATTCGTCATTTTAGCACATCAAGTTATAAACAAAATAAAAAATGGGAAATGTTCATTGCTAGCTAGCAAAAATAGACTTAAATATTAGATAAATATTTGCAATTCTTTTTCCCCTGCCCTAGTCAGGTTAATAAATCATAATAATCATTGTTTAATGAGATTTGGAAAGTAAATAGAAATAAAGAACACTTTTTTCGGCTAATTGAACCATCGATTACTCTGGCATGTGTTTTCTTGCAGATGCCCTTCCAGCCGCAGCACTGAGAGTACAACCCCCACACACTCTCCCATTCAGACACTATGGCCAATTTAGTTTATCCACTTAACCTGCACCACGTCTTTGTGGGAAACCAGAGCACCCAGAAGAAACAAAGGGAGAACATGCAAACTCTGCAGAGAAAGGCCTCCTGGTTCTCCCAGAACTTGAACTTTCTGGCTGTAAGGCAACTGTGCTAACCACTGAGCCACTGTGCTGCCCGAAATTAAGACCAGTTTATGCATAGAAACTCCAAGCCCATCATTTGCAATACTTAATATGCTGGCACATTTTAAAGCCAATAGAAAGAATTATGATAAAATACATTTTAAAAAACAGCTTTTAGTTTATACTTTTAGTTTAGTTTTTTCTGCTCTGATTTTGTAAAACCAACAGAACATATTTGAATATGATAAAAACATGTTAAATGCAGTACAACACTCTTACCTGCAGCTGAAATTGGCAGTCACATTTTTTCCAAACTATTACATCTACAAACGGTTAAGGGACAGAATGTTTTGAGCATCATTTCAGGTCTGTGAACACAGTTGTGTTACTGTTGCAGAAAAAATAAAACAGCAAAAAAATAAAAGACAAAAGACTTTTGGTGTGTTTTATGGCAGTATAAGCCGCTGTGATTGATTGTGGGTAAGAGGGTAAGCCTTATTCTAGGCCAATTCCACTACTACTTAAAATATGTGTAGCTCCAGGTAAAATGCAGCTATATTCAGTTTTTTCCTTTTGTGCATTTTGGTCTGGAGTTAAACATTTACCTTTATTCCACTTAATGAGACTTACTTAAATATACGTTGTTATTTTTTTCACATTGTGAATCAATTTATTGCATCTAAAATAGACAAGAGTGGGTAAGGATAAGCAAGTTAAATTCAGGCCTCCTATGTGCAGGTAACCTTACTGAATAGACAGACAAAGTGGGGAATATGATTTTGTTTTGATGCTTTTCCATGAATCAAAATAATCTAGTGTTTCAAAATTATAGAACAGGAAGAGCTAGATAAACTTATAAATGGTTCTAAACCAGCTACATGTATGTTAGACCCAATTCCAACAAAATTACTGAAGGTGTTGCTACCTGTAGTAGGAGAACCTCTTCTTAATGTTATTAACTCTTCTTTATCTTTAGGCCATGTTCCAAATCCTTTCAAGCTTGCTGTTATTAAGCCTATTATTAAGAAGCCACAACTGGACCCCAGCAACTTAGCTAATTATAGGCCTATTTCAAATCTTCCATTTATGTCTAAAATACTAGGAAAAAGTTGTTTCTGCCCAATTATGCTCCTTTCTGCAGATGAACAATGTTTTTGAAGTGTTTCAGTCAGGTTTCAGGCCTCATCACAGTACAGAAACCGCAAATAACCAACGATCTAGTGAAAATAACAACCAGTGAAAATAACCAACGATCTGCTCTTAGCTGCTGACCAAGGCTGCATCTCGTTATTAGTTTTACTTGATCTTAGTGCTGCATTTGACACCATCGACCACAATATCCTCATAGATTCAATTCTACTGGTCTCTACAGGCTCTACAATGGTTTAAGTCATACTTAACTGACCATTACCAGTTTGTGAATATAAATGGGCAGCTTTCACAAGTCAGGCCAGTAAAGTATGGGGTGCCTCAAGGATCAGTTATAGGCCCTTTGCTGTTTACGATATACATGTTACCCCTGGGAGACATTATTAGAAGACACAGGATCAGCTTTCACTGCTATGCAGATGATACCCAATTATATATTTCAACAAAACCTGATGAGACATTGAACTGTCTAAACTAACTGAGTGTATTAAAGATGTTAAAGACTGGATGACCAACAATTTTCTTCTTTTAAATTCAGGCAAAACTGAATTATCACTTATTGGACGTCCAGCTTCTCCAGCCTCCGGTGCTTAGACTGCAGCTCCATGCAGGAAGTTTGACCAGAAGATTAGTGATCGTGCCCAACAGAGCCTGGTTTCTCTCGAGGTTTTTTTTGCCCTTCACTTTGTCAATTGAAGTTTTTTTTTTTCTCGCCACTGTTGTCATTGGCTTGCTCGGATTGGGACTGGTAGAGCTGCACTTCGGTGGATTTGCTCTTCAGTGTTTGAACTTTCAGCAGTGAAACTTAAACCACACTGAACTGAACTAAACTGAACTTAAACTCTGAAATCTGGACTTTACTAGAACTTGTTAAGCTGCTTTGACACAATCTACATTGTAAAAAGCTCTATATAAATAAACTTGAATTGAATTGAATTGAATAAAAAGCATTGTAGGAGCAACCCTGATAGTGTGAAATGGAATTAAGGGTGAGAAAGCCCTGTGTTTTAGCATTGAAAAAACAATGTTGTGATTTACTGAAGACACACACTAAAAAAAATATGTGATGAACAGTTGTTGACGAAGTCATTTTTGCAGCTGACCACATTGTATATGCACATATGAGTTATATATGGAAATAGAAAATATGCAACGAATGCAAGTTGACATTGTATCCTTTAAAGTAATGCAATGTTTGTTCATCATTAAAATTCATCTCTAACAGAACAGAGTAGCCAAAATGAATTCTGGCTTTGGCACACCGGGACAATTATTGTGTGAGATTATTGCCAAGTGTAACATCTCATGATTAGTCAAAGGACTTGTGCACACACCAACGTACAAAACTTCAGACATAAAAGGATTTTTTTTTAAATACCTCTGGATTTACACATTTATTCATGTGTCTTGAGCTGCTGAAATTACAGTAAAACACTGCTCTTAAAATCCTTGTGGAAATCAACATTTACAATGTTTATTTTGCTAGCGCACTTTGTTATTCTTTAGGTGAAAATGAATCCATCCATGTTAATCCACTGAATTTTTTTGTTTTGTTTTGGTAATCTTTTACTTCTGCGTTTGGAGTGACGGTCCTTCTCTGTTGATGTCAGTTTGACAGTTTCAGCCACAATATGTCTTAAAAAATATATAAACATTAGCTATACACATTTGTGCTAAGGCTTCAGATGATTTTGCAAATCCATGTGAACAAGGATCATTTTAATCAACATTGTTAACTGTATGCAAAAATCCAAACGTTTTTTCTACATTGTTTTCATGTTAGTGTACCTTTAACTCTATGGAAGTTAGTTTGCTGGGATTTGTGCCATTTTTTTTCCCCATGGCCTAAAAAACTATGACTTAACCCATATTGCACCTGTGTTGTTAGTAAATTTGTCAAGGAGGTCTAAAATAGCTGTCCATTAGCATTCGCATTAATCTCAATTGCAGTTGTTTGGCAGAAGAATGACCCTCGAGATGATGTAGTAACTGTATCTACCAAGGGCTAACAGGGTCATGCTAACCCGCCAAACTCATTGGCTTCTACTGCTAGACATCAGGCCTGTTTTTATGTTGGCTAGAAAGAAGAACCCAACCCTTGTCTCAGCAATGGCCCCTTAATGGTCCCAGACAGTCTTTTCACGGCCCAATGAGATCACAATGTTTATTTTGGCTTTCATCTGTTATGAAATGCCCTCTTCTCGCTCCAGCTCTGTTAAAGGAGGAGGGCACTGGCCTTGTTTTCTGTGAACTCAGTGAGGACGTTTATCCGCAGCGTCTTTCTCTCTCCTTCGCTTTCTGTTTGTATGATTTTATAATGCTCTATAAATTCAGCCACAGAGGCCGTATTGAAAGACAAGGTCGACAATAAACCAGCTGGGGGGTGTGTGTAAATTGGAGCCTGTGGAGCCAATACTACACAAATATAAGAGATATGCTTTCAAAGCTACTCACCTTTTCTCCTCATCTCCGAGGGCCCTTTTTGAAACTACATAATGGAAGACCAAGATAATCCTTCCTACCGTATATTCATTTTAAAACATTCTGATTCTTGAGATACTATAGACTTGAGTTGACCACTTTAGAGATAATGCTCCTTGAAAAACAGAAACAGCGGCTTCAATTCTTTGATGTGTAGAAGCGGTATAGTAAAGGAAATTACCCAAAAGGAGTTATTATTTTAAATTTTTAGATTTATTTCGTGATGATGTAGGCACGGGCTTTGAAGTACAATTCAATCGTCTTTCATAGTGCTTTGGTGGTTACAATTCTTTTAAATGCAATAATGCCTTTTATGTATACGATGTGCGTCATTCAAAATTATGCTGGGAATTAAGAAGACTTTTAAATTCAATCTGTTTTTAAAATAAAGTAACAAACAGAATTGCAATTCAAATGGGAACATACAAAAGTGGAATTAAAGTAAATGATATTCATATGGATGGATGGATGGATGGATGGATGGATGGATGGATGGATGGATGATCAAACCATATTTGTAATTCAAAACAATTGGATGGATGGATGGATGGATGGATGATTGAATGAATGAATGGATGGATGGATGGATGGATGGATGGATGGATGGATGATTGGATGGATAGATAGATGATCAAACCATATTTTTAATTCGAAACAGATGGATGGATGGACGGATGGATGGATAAATGGATAGATAGATGATCAAACCATATTTTTAAATTCAAAACAATGAAATATATGGATGGATGGATGGAAAGAAGGCTTGATGGATGGACAGATGAATTTCCCACATCCCATATTTGTCCCACATTTGATTAGTTTCACACAATGAGATTTACATACAATGAGTCTCGAAGGCATTTTTGCTTACCTTCCTCCTTTGTTAATAGGTAATGAGGTCCAGGTGTTTGCGATTATGCCATCCCACCGTGTTTTCTGTGTTGTGGTGTCTCAGGGGGGGGCTGACACGTGCATGGAGGACTCACGCACCTCACGTCTGATAAAGAGGTGCGATTCATGCTACAGCTGCAGTAAACTCAGCCATGCATTCCAATAAACCTGATCCCGCTTGACTAGCTTTATTAATAGAAATCAAAGGTTTCTTGTTCAATAAAGGGCAGCGGTTTAATGAATTAACACAGGCATCTGTAAATGTCACTGACTTTTTTAGCTTTTTTTTTTCAGATACTTACATTTTCAGAAAGTTACTCTCTGGTGCCTATAAAACCCCAAATTGGTATCGTCCCCGCTGATTGATTGTGGGGTTTTTTTGAGAAAAGCCTCAAGGGTTTCTACTTTGATCCACCAAGCCGAGGTTCTCATTACGACTCCCTCATGAACTGAATCTTTCTGGTCAGTAAAGTGGATAGAGAGGGAGGAACCATGGAGAAATGATTTTTCGCTGTCTATTTTTGAACGTTTTGCTCTTATTATATGGAATCAGTCTGAGATGTACGTCTCAGTGGCCTTTCAGCAGAGAGCACATGATGGCAGACTGTCACCTGTGTGAGGCGAAATGCGAGACCGCTGGCACGTAAAATTTGAATCTAATGATTGTAGGGAATGAATACATTGGGAAGAGGCAAAAAAAGAACAGATCAAGAGACAAAGAGGTTGCGGAAAAAAGAGAAAGTAAGTTAATTTCACACAAATGTGTTCAATTGCCCTGAAAGTTGCCAGAGCAATTGTCATTTGAGGTTTCGTATCCAAACTCGCTCTGACATTTAAAGTCAGTATGAAATCAAAATGTACACTTCTTATTTCTTTACTAGATGTATATAGTAGTGCTTGTGATAAACTATGTATCTGTGCACTTTGTTATTTCATAATAATTAATTTGCCTCCATAATCTTTTATGAAATCCCATAACCTTCCTTCCTACAGCGAAATGACTTTTCTTTACTTCTGGTCACATGGGATACCTTTTGGGCAAGGATAACAATTCTTATCTCGCTTTAGTCCATCTCTCAATCATCCTCTATTTTGTTAGCAATGTCCATCTTCCAACAATCTAATTGGTTCCCAATGGACGAAATCATGCACTGCCCTACATTTTTCAATGTTTCAATTAAATGTACATCATGACATGGGGAAAAATGAACAATCTTACCTTTGTCTTCATGAAGACTTTAAGACTGATCTATTTTTTTGTCTATAAACATCAAACCCCTTTGTGTATAGATATATTGAGCTGTGTGTGTGTGTGTGTGTGTGTGTGTGTGTGTGTGTCTGTGTCTGTGTCTGTCTGTCTGTCTGTCTGTCTGTGCGTGATATTCCCAAACTTAGCTTTTCGTTGCTTCTCATTTAAAGTTGGTAAAGACGAGCAGGAAAAAGCAGTGGTCCATAGACTGCACAAATAGATCCCTGGAAAACAGAAGCAATGAGAAAAGTTGGAGGTGAGAGGATGGTAAACATTGGTTTGTTTTTCTGCTCTAATGCTCTACCCTGCTGAGGTGCCTCAGTTATTTTGAACCTCTGGGACATAAACACCCCGTCTCATAAATACCATGTGCCTCTCTCTCTCACCTCCAGGACTGCCGTATTAACAGTGATATGGAAGCTGCGTTGAAACTCCAGCTTCTGAAGGTACAAGCTTTCCATATTTTTAAGACGTTACACCTAAATTAAGTTGTAAAGTGGTTAGCCATGCTACTGGCTTACTACGCTAAAACTATTTAACAATTATTGTATTATGTTTTTCATCTTCCATCGGCTACATAAGGGCCAGGATGGCACTGGCGGACTCAAACTGAAGGCTGGCCCCCACAGACAGAAATGTTTTATTATAGAAAATCCCAAATAGGGCAAATTATGAATGTAATTTAATGTTACGTTATCTTAGTCATTGAGTTTGTCAATAAAATTTCAAGTTTGAGTATGTTGCTAGGTAAATCAAGTTTGATCAAATAGAATAAATCAATCAAAAGCAAGTCTAAGTTAATAAAAACTCTAAATATTGCCACAAACTAAATGTTGACTCATTTATTGGTGTTGGTAGATGAATAAATTGCATTGTTTTGACATTTTAATTATTTTATTTGAAATGTATTTCAAATGTCTTTTTTTTAAAGGTTATTCATGTTATATATTATAAGTCTTATGATCTAAATAAAGTGTGTTTTGTATGCTGAATGTTGAGGTTTTTGCTTGACACAGGTAAGGTAATTTATGTGAGTCTGTCACAGAATTTTACCAACCCCAATAGTATTGCTATTTCACAGTAATAACATGACATATACAGTATAGCAATGACATTAATGTTAATAGAACCCTTTCTATTGGCTAACTGTACCAAATTTTGTGTGGATCCCTTATGAAAATTAACCATGCTTCTTTTTTTTAAATAGTAACCATACTTTTTGGCACATTGACTTCAATCTGTATAACCAGTTTTATTACAATTACCATAGTAAAACTATGGTTAGATTTGTCAAATAGGGAATTTACGACTTCTTAATTATTTAGGAAGATTTAGTTTTTGTTTGTTATTTTGGCCTAAACTGATGATTTGGCTATTTAACTAATTTGTTTAAACTCTTTGAATATTTAAAAAGATTGGCTTTGCTAAGCTGTAAATAAAATCTACTCTTTTTTTTTTTTTTTTTTTTTTAATCCTTTCTCTTTTTTTCCCCTCATATTTTAAGTAAAGTGAAAGGTTGTTGAGAGGCTGGCATAGAGAAAAAGGATGTTAGTTAACTAAGAATGAACAATAATTGTGCACTATTTATTAATCATAGTGCAACATTTACTAATGTATTGTTAAAATCCCAAATCTTGCTTGTTAACATTAGTTAATGCTCTGAGTTAACACAAACTAACAATAAACAGCTTTATTTTCATTTTTCATTTAAACTAACATTAACAAAAATGAATAAATACTGTTCAAAAATGTACTGTGTTGTTCATGATTTGTTCACATCAGAAAATACATCAACATTAACTAAAACAAACTTATAGTAAAGTGTTTTTTTCATGTTGAAATGTTGATATTCTGCTGAAAGAAAATGTAGATAGCCCCTCGATTTGTACGCCCAAAGAAACATTTGCAAAACAAAAGTTTAAATCAGCATTGTTAATGATTTAAGTTTGTATATTTCCAGCTCTCAGCGGGACACTTGTAGCCTTTGAGGCTTTGCCGAATAGCTTCACCATCTCTGTGAGCTCAAGGGAGGCTTGCATTGATGTTGCTAAATGTCTGCCTCCAGCTGTCTTAATATCACACAAAACTCCGACACCGATAGGCTGGGCTTGATTAAACATTCTTGAGGTGTTAGCAGCTAATCTGTCACCGAACTTCTAAGGAGCCATTTAAGTTTGGCCTCCATGTGTCACGCGGCGCAGCAGTGAAAGGCCGTTCCTCACAAACACAATTCGTTCTGCTCTTAATGTGGTCGCAGAATCTACAGCTCTGTGAAGACCTTTCAGACAGCTTTACCGCTGCACTCATTAAATCTAGGTGAAAGCTCGGCTTTCTGCACACAAAATGCACAAGGTCTGATGGAGTGGAAGATACGGCTGAAAAAGCTCTTTTAATACATGTGCCATATGTAATTGTGCATTGAGTGTGCGTATTAGTGTATTTCCAGGGAAATGACTAAAGATTGTCCTTTGTACAGAAGGTCAGAGGACATAACGAAGGTTGTGGTTATGTTTTCAAATCGTTGCGTGAAGGATGTACTCTATAACAGCAGTTTTATAACAACAAAAAAGTCAGAAAAACAAGAGGAGAAAAATACTATTAAAAAATGGGGTGACTTTTGGAGTTAAGGTGCCCATATTATCATTTATTCATGTATTCATTCATTCATTCATTCATTCATTATCTTTTGGCTTAGTTTCTATTTCAGAGGTTGTCACAGCGGAATGAACTGCCAGGTGCCCTTATTAATAGGATACATTGCTTTATTTTAACATCACTTAGAGACTGTTGTACTGTAGTTTGTATTAGTGTCGATTTGTTTTTTATTAGTTTAGTATTTCTTTAATAAGTCTCTCCAGGATTTTGTCCAATGGTTCTTGGGATCAAAAAAGAAGATTTCTGTATATTTTCATAGCAATGCACAAGAATTTAAGCAAAAGTAATGTCATATGTTTTGAGAAAAGCCCTCACAAAATCAGTTCTTTTAGGTAACAAATATAAAGAAATTGAACTATTTAATGCTTTTATTAAGCAAGGACACATTGCATTTATTAAAATTGACAAAAGACAATAAAGCCTTTCAAGATTCCTATTGAACAAAAATGCTGTTCTTTTGAACTTTGCATAGTTTTGCTTTTAGTTTTCTGCAATAATCTTTAAATTTGATAAGATGAGTATTTCTAAAGACATTAGATTAAATGCGATTATTTTACTCCCTCACATTTTAAAAGTAAGCCAGGAATATCCAACCCGGGGAAAATTTAATTCTATATGTTAATAAGTCATAAGATACACTGCCAGCCTAATAAAATAAAATAAAACATTTTCTTCAGCTTTTAGTACATTGATATTATAAAATCTTTTTATGAAAGTTGTAAACACTTTATATTTGATGTGTCTAGACTATTAGCTCTGACAATAAAATTGCAATGAAATCATATCTGAAGCTTCTCGCCATTAATAAAACACTCCTCAATAAGAGTCATGCATGAGCTTTTTTCAGCATGCTTTCTATTTAAATTATCTGTTCATGATAAACAACCAAGTTATTAAAGAGATCTTGTTGTTTTTTTCTGTGCTGTGCTCGCATTCAGTGTCACACTGTATCATATCATGTATCTCACTGTGGATGATGTTAGGTAAATGTGCCACTATTGGTTGAACAGCATCTCATGGGGCCGTTCTGAATTCAATTAAGCATCTGCAAGACTGGAGACCTCATGTGTGGCAAATGAATTTGAGGCTGCTGGTGTGTCTGCCTCCGTTCGCTACTGTCAGCAATTGCTTCAAAAGCCTGCTGTTCTGCCACTACAGGTTAGTGAAACCATGAGATCAGCCAGAGCTTCGTTTCCACACTTAGCCACACTGTTTGTGATCATATTAAAAGGTCACAACAATTTTCTTTGTAATCTGAAGGTTTTACGTGGGCAGGAAGGAAAACGAGCACCTGCTTTTTTACACCTCTGCAAAAAATAAAAATTCAGCAAATGTTGTTGATGCTGGAGTCTAATGAAGAGATTCCAGCCTCCCTTTGCCTGTTTACTGTGACCCGTCAACTTAACTTGCTACACCAGAATGCTTTTTTTTTTCTCCTGAGAGGTTTAAATGGTCTTTGTCTCTAAATGTGTTTTAGATGAGCCCCGTGAGTGTTCATTGTTTTACTTTCCTTCAGGCCAGGGCTCATGAAACTCTGCCTGTGGATATTCAGACCAGTGTTTCCCATCCTTGGCATGCTTAACAGTGTTATTACCTCCTGTATTTAGGTTTTAAATTGGTTAGTTGGGTTAAGACATTTTGAGGTTCACTCTAAAGGTTTAAAACAGTCTGGAGAGGATGGATG
>CAIGQW010055694.1:12088674-12104632 GCA_903798125.1 Danio choprae | reverse complement strand
ATAGATAGATAGATAGATAGATAGATAGATAGATAGATAGATAGATAAATGAATGGAAGCCATATTTTAATGCAAAACAATAAGATGGATGGATGGATGGACAGAAAGATGGATAGAAAGATAGAAACCATATTGTAATTTAAATCAATGGATGGACGGATAGATAGATGGATATTGTGTATTGGTTGTTTGTGACTGATTTCTCATGTCATTTTTGCAATCAGGGCCACTGTTTGTGTATTCATTTTATAAACAAACCAGCATGGATGACTAAACAATGGTCGAATTATATGTCTAATTATGTGTGCTTGTTCTAAATTGTCCCCAGCTTTCCTGGCGTCCAGTGTGTCCTCTCAGATTTGAGTGGATCTGAAGTGGTCCAGACCCTCTGCTGGGCTCCTTCAATGGACAGAGCTCTGGGAAAGCTGGCATGGCCGGTGGAGGCAACAGAGCTCTGAATCACAACTTTCTCTATTAAATGGTAATTCAAAAACAATAGGGAGGCATTGCTCTTTAATGTGGTCCAGATGATAGCAGCATCTCCCCTGCCGCGCCATTCTGTCCTTTAGCTGGATATAATTCAATGATCTGATCAGTACAATAACAATGATGTGCTTTGCCAGTCTGTGGGGGACAGTTTTTTTGAGACCCCCTCCTCCATTCTCGCATTCACACTCTACGTTTTGTCTCTCCTGCATAATAAAAGCATTAACATCTGTTAAGCAGGTCGAGTGGTTGAGGATAAAAAGAAGGCATGAATATGCATGTGTCAGGAAAAAAAACAGACTGTTGACAAAAGCTAGAGAACCCAAACAAGTAGATAAAAATATAGGTTAGTATATTAAAGATTTTCAGTTAAACCGGAGATAATGGGATAATAACCAGTATTTTTTTTTTTACCAGGTTGTGTAAGAGTCCACACAGACCACTAGCCGAGACAGGTAATTTGACATTTTATTTTATTTTATTTTATTTTATTCAGAAGAGTTGCAGGACTTTATATGCTGTAATATAAAGTACCTAAAGCCTAGATAATGACATTTCACATAAATGTTTTCCTCTTTAGAAATTTGACCTTCATTAGACTTTTTAATGACCACAAAGGGTTTGGTCTTTGGTTTGACATGTACTCTGAAAGTGTCCCCATCACTTTAGTGGTGTATTAGGACCCACATAGACCACGCTGTATAAGCATCTCATACAAGTTCCATTAACATAATTTACAGTAGCAACCTAGTTTTTTTTCTCAGAAGGTCTTTCATAAAGAGATTGACCAGGCTCAAACCCTGCTTAACCCCAGTGGGCAACTAATCTTGGGCTACAGGGTGATATGGCTGTGATAAAATTAGTTCAAAATGCTAAAAGAGGGTTATTGCGCCCCTTTTACACTAGAGCTACAGAGTAAGTTATTTTGACCCTTTAAAAAAATAGTAATTTAATATGAAACACATAATTATAGTAGCGTCACTTTTCTTAAATGTTTGTGTTTTATTCTATCTTTGTTATTTTATTAAAATTGCAAAACAGAAGAGTTTTTTCTATGTTGAATGGCCTTAAAAATCAGAAGCAAAAGTTAGCATGACACGATCAGAAATTTCTTTGAACGTAAACAGCTTGGCCAGAAGTCATGTTTAAATTATTATATGATTATTTGTATATTGATAAGAAAATGGAGGCTTATACAGTACATACTGCTGTCTATGCGGTTATATGAATAGTTAGTAGCTTAGAAGAATTTCTCAATTGAATGTATTACTTGTTTAATTGGAATATTGCACATTAAATGTTCTATTGCGACCAATTAAAATAGGAATGTGCAGGTCCTGCATGTCGCAGGTAATGATGGAGATGTATGATGGAGATGGTGGATAAAGGTATGGACTGTCAATCCATATGTTAATGTTCCAACCCTTGGAAGGTCAGTTCAAGGACTGCAGAATATTGCCTAATTACCACTGGGCCCTTGACCTCCAGTTGCTCTGGGGAAATGATCCTCTTTGTAAATAAACTGAAACTTTAAGTTAACAATCTTGTGATATTGGTATTGTTTATTTAGCATCTTTTGTCTGTCCTTGGTTTTGTGAATTACTTCACCTCTGCACTTTCTGTATCTTTTTGTCTGTCTTTGTGTCTCTAAGGATGCTTTGTTTCTCCCAGGTAATTCTGCGTATAATGGAATGTTGTTTTTGTCTTTAACTTGATGCACTGTTTAAACTGAAAATAACTAGCCGAGACACATTCTCACAAAAACAGCATCGGGTCTTACTAGGACAATGGCTCGATACCTCGGCCCTGAAAGGAGCCTTAAACTGTGGGAGCATCTCTGGCAGGAGCTGCTTTGAACTCTTCTGCTGAACACGGTGTGTAGTCATGGACTAGCTGGAGGAAATCTGTACAGATAACAATATTAATCTGCTCAGACAGCTGGGCTGGGGGATATCTAGTGGCATTAGACTAAGGACACAGGGACCTTGGTAGACCTAAATATATATCAGGACTGGAATGAATTTTATCTTAGTTGAGCTCGAAGGATCTCTGCCACATACCTTGTGCTCTAATGGCTGTATAGTGACAGTCAAATGAGTTCATAAGCTGCGCTGAGGGCATGAACACCTGACCCTGTCATAAAATACGATAAGCACAAGTGTAAATCTGTGTCTTTGCATATCACGTGTGCTTTCACCTGTAGTCATGAGACAGTGTTGTAACAACATTCACTTTTTACAATACCAACATCCAGGGTGATCTACAGTACAGAATCTATGTTTCCATCCACCTATTTTATGCACATTTGGAATATTGCATAAAAAAAATGCTTAATGGAAATGTGCATACATTTTAAAAATGTGCATTCAAAAAAAACACGTATGTGCAAAACTGAGTAGGATAAATTATAAGATAAGAAATAACATGCATAAACTAGAATGGAAACATTTACCAAATAAATTCCAGTATGTGCCTCAAAAACGATTAGATTTTTTGTCATACAAGATAAAAATGGATGGCATTACTGGACAAACCAGTGGATCGACCACACTGCACAACATCTGAAATGTTGTTTTGGTCATTCTAAAATTTCTTAGGTAAAGTCCATCATCAAAGTGGTCCAGTATTATTACCTCCCAGAACTGTCTTGAGTGGCTGCACTCACAGAAAGTGATCTCGTGCCTCCAAAAACGCTCATTGTTTGTCATCTTCTTCTTCTGAGGTGCAAGTCATTTATCATATAAAAATGCCCACAGTGGCTTGTCCTACCACAACAAATTTTCTTTTTCTTTTTGATATTAGGCACCAGCTCATCAGAAAGTGATGATTTAGTTCTCTTTGACTCGTGGTTTTTTGAAGCATCCTAAAGATATTGCAAAAGTTCTTCTGGATTTAGTTTGTCTCTGTTCTGTTGGATTTAGTTTGTCTCTTTAGTTTTCTCTCTTCTGTTCTTTGTTCTGTTTCTTTATGTCATTCCAGACAGACTGGATGATGATCAGATCAGATATCTGTGTGAAGCACTGGCTGTTGTTAGACTATTACTAATCTTACTGTATAATTACAATTAATGACAAAAAAATGTTTGGAAAAGTAAATTGATATTTCAAACTGACATGCTACAGTAAAATATAGAAATAACAGACTTTTAATAACAGACAGGGGGGTGACAATACTATTTAGTTGAATTAAGACTTTTGACTCATTATTAAACAAATTATTTTTGTCAGGTATAGCATCTTAAAAGGGGTATGTAAGAATTTTCTCAATAATTGCTTTTTAATTACCAACCAACAATAGGCTGATACAATATTGAAATGGAAAACTGTAATGTCAAAATATCACCCAAAGAAAGGGATGAATTCAAAGTATAATATATAGATTCAGATACACTATATAATCAAACTGCCGTGTGGTGTTAGTAAGTACAGTCTATTAAAAAGCTTATTATGTCCAAAAAAATAATAATAATTATCTCCTAAAGTGAGTGTCTACAGTTATAATAGTCGGCTCCAATATAATGCCAGCACCCCCAGGGACATTTTGAGTAAAGCTTTTATCAAGCATGGCAATAATTCTTCATAAATAGAAAATGTATTTAGATGCGACTGATTTATAAAATGAAAGTCTTCACTAGAAATCCTTTAATCCTGCAAATGACATTTAGAGTTGGGACCAAAGCTGCGATGATTTGTGTCTGTAAAACCCACAAAAACAAAATCAGTAAGCCTGTGTTTTGATGATGAGTTGAAAGCATTTCTATCCGATATAAAACGCTGACCGCTGAAGGATGTTCTACCTTACACAATCAATTAGGCCTGCGTGACGGACTCCACCGCAGCACACTTATGAACCCTTTTCCTTCTTTTACACCAATTTCGCTATCTGATCAGCCATAATATATGGGCGCGCTGCACACTGACACAACGCATAAATTGTATCTGTGCAATCGCAAATTATAAATTGACTTTCAGCCCTTTTTGATAACGCATTTTCCGGTGGAGTAATCAAACTTGCATTACATGTAAGCGTTCTGACAGTGTGCGCTCTGTCTCCTCTATTAGGCCCGAGGACATGCCTCGTTGTATTGTTTTCTGCTGCATTCTGCTGGTCCTGCTAGTGATGCTGGGATTGTCGGAGCAATCTGTTGTTGGAACAGTAGCTCAACGCTGAAGTGGATTGGACCGAACAGTTGCCTCGGGCTGGATCCAGCATTGCCGTGAGCAACCTCTCCTCTGACTTGAGATTGTTCTTTGAGCAGATTTATTCCCTTCTAGTAATTCGGCAGAGCTTCAGACACACTGCATATTAAACAAGTGAAACAGTTTTGCATGGGGCGGAAAATGTGTGGCCTTTGCAAATAAGCAGAAACTGTATCAATGAAAAATGCACTGCAATAGACAGGATGACCCCAGTGTGGCGATCCCACAGGGCCATTCTGAATAGCCCTAACAGATGCAGAGGAGCCGCTTAACCTAGCTGAGTGCTTGAATATTTCTATATCTAACGCTCGCAAGATGCCTAATGCAAAGTTATATCGTTGTTGAAGTTGGTTTTGCTGATAGTGCTCCAAAATACATGCTGCCTACTGCCTGTGTAGGCTTCTAGCTTCTGAGGCGGCTTCCTAACCATCATGACAACTCAAAAGTTATCATTTTGTGAAGCTTCAAAAGCTCTACTTTTATATTAACATTACTGTACATTCCATTGTTTTTTGTTTAAAGGGATAGTTCACCCTATAATGAAAATTTGACTCAATATTAACTGACTATTTACTTTACTGTTGCACACAAAACATATTTTGAAGAATACTCATGTATTCTGACTACTTTTTTGATTACTTTTAAATAGCTTTTTATATGACCTGCTTTAAACCTTAAATTAGCATTAAATATTCCATTCATTCATTTTCCTTTGGCTTAGTCCCTTATTTATCTTGGGTTGCCACAGTGGAATGAACCGCCAATGCCAATTCCGACATATGCCCTTCCAGCCGCAATTCACTACTGGGAAATTCATATATTAAAAAAAATGTGCTGCGAGTTTTGATATAAACATCATTAAATGCTAAACAGTGCATCAAAGTTTTTTTTCCATACAGTGGGTTTGTGAGTTGTTAAAAAGCTGATAATTAATTCAAATGCAAAATATAAATAAATGAAGGCCTTCAACACTAAAAATAGATAGAAATATATTATGTTTACCTACATGTTTGTATGAGTGAAATCTTGAACCAACATCAGAGTGCAAACATGCTGTTCAATTATTAAAATAATTCCCTCCGAGATGTTTCAAGTAAACATTTTATTTCAGAAGGGTTTTGCTTGTAGAAACATTTGGGAATCACTGCAATACATGAACAAACATTAATAAAATATCCAAACTACATACAATAAGAGGTGTTTATTGCACCATACCACAAAGCACAATTCACAAGAAATGAGATGGCCATTTTATATTGTGAATATAGTCACTGCTAAAGAGTACGACACACCGTAGGATTTTAGAAAGGAACATTTAAAAGACAGAAAGGGAGAAAAGAAGAATAATTTTTAAAAAAGCAATGAATTAAGAACTAATTACTGCCCATAAACAGTAACTATAATCTAATTATAAGGATTTAAAATGTAATTTACTCTAATTACAAGTACGTCATTTTTGTTACCTGATGATGTAATCCAGTTTTGACTGAAAATGCATGGCATAATAAAATAGAACAAGAAAAGAATACGAATGTAAAATGATCACATTGCATTTGCCGCTAAACTAACTTCAATCAAAAAATGCAACTGTATATTTTCTACTTCTGAGTTTGATGTTAGCTTGGTGGCAAGATAATGGTGCAATACTCTAATAAGCAAACGAACCATATGAAATAAATGTGAAATTGCTACTTTTTAATTACTCTAAACTCAACACTGTCTTATTGGAAAAGCATTCCTCCATTTAGATTTTTGCAGAAATTCACACTTGTATCTATAATTCACTGGAGTTTTCAAATTATACAACCACTGGCAGTAAAACACCGACAACATCTATTGCTTTTCACATAATTATGATTGTGGAACAGATCATTGATTGTTCAATTCCTTGCACAATTCTTACCTACTTTGTAAAAATGTGATGCTTTTAAAGTGATTAGTTGACTTTACTTTAAAAAAGTAAGTATGCTTGTAAGCTCATCTGGTACAGGATTTCGATTGCAATTGAAATTTTTAGTCGTTGTTTACCAAAAAAGAGCTCAGTGACTTCAGAAAATCCATTTTCAGTGTCACATTTGCCTTTGTTAAATCTCTCAGTTCGTTTTGCAGTGCATTGTGGGATATACATGGTCCTAGAGTTGGATCTAAAAGTGTCATAATTAAGTCTTTGAAATAGGCTTTGTGCCATGAGAATGCCGTACTACGCAGACTCTGTAGGCGTCCAACTGCCTTTGGAAAAGGCATTGAAGTGGAGAGAATAAAAGTCAAAGAGCGCATGACGAGGGGTCAGAGATAGAGAAGGTGAAGATCATGCATATACCTGTCACACCACAGCTACACAGAAAGAAGGACTTTTATATGTTGAATCTCTTGCTACTTCCGATCCAGCTCTCAAACTGCCCGGGGCTTCCTCTGCTGCTTCTCTTTTCAGCTGAAAGAGAGCGAGAGAGACCGAGAGACATCCGCTTCTGCATTATTCAGACTAACCACATAATGGTACAGGCGATTCCCCAAACTCTCCTCTGATGTGTCAGATTTAAAGTGGAATAAAAGATTTAGCATTCTTTGTCTTCTCGCACTTTGAACTGCGGGAGATTTGTGATTCAGCTCTGCCTGAATTATCTGAGTTGAATCATTCTTGGTGCTTAACCTACTTGGTAACTAATAGTTTTTAGTACAAAAAATGTTACCATATTTAGTAATGGATGTTAGATTAAAAGATGAGACACTAATTTCCGCACCAGCAAACTCGAAGAAAGAAATAAGAAATTGTGTTATGCCCAAAACTGTAATGGATTATTAAATGTATTTGTATTGTGTTGGAATAATGGTAATTCTTCTCATTATTAAATGATTGGTACAAATGAAATATTATTAAATTCCCACTGTTGTTGTCAGATAACAGACGATTCCTCTCAGTAGGCTATTGATATCTTTAATACATTTTGGTGCTAATAAAACCCTTTTCACATGGTTCCATAATGAACTATGCTATGAAAGTGCATATTCATATATATATATATATATATATATTATACATAGCCAAAAGCATGCACCAGTTAGTTCTTTTTTATTGATGTGAACTTGTAATAAAAATGACAGTACTCATTTTTACATTTAGCTGAACACATTAATAAATGACAATTGATACTGAATAAATGCAAAGTTACATGTAGTAAATAGAATATATGTAAAGGAGACCATCAAAATGAAGTGTTACATTTTTTATTTTTTTATGCATTACAGTAATAAAATTTAAAGCAAACATGCTGAATATTAACAAAAACTCAATACAAAACACCCAAGCATTGCCTTATTATTTCATATAGCATACGTTTTCTTCAAAGTGTTAAAATATATCCAGGACATCTTCCTGACAGGCTTTGTGAGTCACTCTTTTACAAAAGATACTGAGAGTAACCCACACAACAAACATCTTTTTCTTTCCTCCAATGAACTGCAAATGCTCCCTGAGTGACAAAGCCCAGCCATTGGAGACATTGATCTCCCGTCCACAATCGCCTCTGTCGAGCATGTCCTGTAAATCTGGCCGCTTAAATCCGGCACATGCCGCAATTGACTAGTCTCGAAATGGACCCAACACACAGCCTTGGCTGGCATTTACCAAGCCTATCGATCTGTGTAGCCCAAATACTCATGCTTAGATAGGATATGTAATGACCTCTGCCAGGGGAGAATTAGACGGACGAGTGCAGTGAAGAGCAACATGACGATGGGGGAAAAACAAAAGCAAACTCTTATCAGTATGTGAGGCATCGTCTTCCTGTCAGAGGTGTAATCCTGCAGATGAATGTGTGCGGGGACGTCCAACCGTGATTAAACTTTGTGCAACAAGCCATAACATCGCCACATAATACTCACTCTCCATCCTGCTATCTATCCCTGACTGCTTTGCTTAACTGGCTCAATAAATTAGCTTATGTTGGAGTCTCCGCAAGAAGCATGTTCCGTATGAAATCATCTTTTCCTCTTTCTCTCTCTCTCTCGCGGCCTGTGTGAGGTGTGAATGCTAATCAGTGAAAGCAGCTGACGCTTGTTTAATTGGTGTAACCTGCTTTGCTGAACTGTGGCGGCCCTATAGGAATATCTTGGCTGGCGCAGTAGGTTTTTGTCCCTATCCTATTCAGCATCCACTCTGCTCTGTGCTACTATTTTTATTGCTCTAACGAGGTTCTGGGCAGGACGTGCAGGACGGCTGCAGGTGCATTGTGGGAAATAGATGGCCTCGTCACAACTGGAGCCCCCTGTGGAGCACAAGGGGTGTTGCCCTGAGGAATGTGGCAGCTGTGGAGGGTCAGAGTAGTGTGAGGAGACACAGGTGGCTGATGGTGGAAGGTGACAGACACACACATCTGACAGACATGACCTTCACGCCGATGCTTTTCTCAATCGCTTTGGCTCAACTCTTGCATCAGACTTTGAACTTAAAACAATACATTCAGATCTTGTTCACACCAGACTGAATCTCCAGGGCCGGTTTTTGAATATTTATGGTCACCTTTTTAAAACTCTTAAAACACTGAACAGTGTATATGGACTAAGCTGTGTATGGAAACTGTGGATTGTTTTTTGATGTCATTTGAAAAAAAAAAAAAAAAACGTCAAAAATGCAAATCGTTTTTACGTCAGTTGATTACCAAACAACAGTAAGTTGGCATCTAAGATTGGTGTCAAAAAACGTCAAAATTAAAATAAAATTTACATTTTTGATCCCAATGTTGCACTGTAATAAATTCTTTAGTTAAATTTTTAACAGTTTTGTGATATGGAAAACATCGAAAACCCCCCACCCCACAAAAAAACCCTCAGGAATTGTGTTGTTCCAGCTCATTTTAATTAAGTAGTTTAAACAAACAGCAAACATCATTTTATGAGTGTCAATTTGATATTGTTTTCAATATCAAGGTAGTTTACATGCATGTAGGTATACAAAATTTTGTGTATATTTGAAATATGGAATTTAATTATTCAGATGATGCTGTCCTGGGTGAGAGCCCTGACCTCGGAAGATCCTCGTCCCGGCCAGGACTCAAACCAGCAACCTTCTTGCTGAGGCAACAGTGCTAACCACTGAGCTGCCGTGCCGCCCTACCCTAAATTATGCTAGGAAACGGGGAGGTGTCGGGGTGGATAGTGGGATTCTTCAAGACGGAGCTGACTAAGGTAAGGAAATCCGGTTATTTATGTGTGTTTTGGATCCATCTGATTGGTAAATCATGAGATAGCTAATGTGGGACCAGCCGTGGTCAATCATAAGCACGTGATCCTTTTGAAATTAGTTTGTAAATAAACTTCGTTTAGATGGACATTGGACATACATTTGGATGTGATGTCATTAACCTTTGACCATGCCTATGTTTCCAAGCAGCTGGTAATGTGTTGCTAATGTTGCATAATGTTTCCATTCACCATCTCAGAGAGGTACCTTCTAAAATTCAACATCCTTAGGTGAATCTCTTAGATTGTCTTTGGAAATACTGTATCATGCAAAAATCACACTATAGTTAGGATTTGTTACATGGTTACATGGTCGTAAAAAAACATGTTTTCTCAGTTAGAAAAATTTCCACCAAACTATGTACCAAGAGGACAAATTAAACTCTTTATTAGACTGTTAAACTTAAGTTCATAACCTCATGAAACAAAATATAATGAAATGCTTTTAAGAATGAAAATGATATAGGAAAAAATGTGTTGTGGATACTAGAGATCAGAGACCAGACTAGTTCAAACTGAATAAAGCAAATAATGATACAAAAGCTGATTTAGGACAGTTAGTACATTTTGCAAACATGTAATTGAGTCCATTGGATGTTTTATAAAATAGTTGTGACAACTGCATTTACAGTACCGTTTAGAGAATGTTATGGTTTACAAAATATTATCCAAGATGATAAAAAAAACTAATACAAAACATTTCTTCCAGATATTGAAAACATCACAGCCTCATAACCCACAAAGTCAGCATGAACAAAACAAAAACAGAAAGCCTGAAAGTTGGTAAGAAGAACTGTTTTGAAAAGCGATGCAAGTACTGAGAAATATGAACTAGCAATCACCAACAACAACAAAAAACCTATAAACAAACTCTACAACTTACAAAGTAACTAAATACACGTCTTGATTTATCAAAACTGATGAATTCATCTATCCATTATCCAAAACGCTTTGTCCTCTGCTATGTTGTGGGAAATACACAGTGTATTTAATATCTTTGACAAGGAATGTCAGCTAAACTGGCAAATATGAAATACAGTCATACCATTCAGCTGACTTTTGCTTGTAAATTTAGCTTACTGTTGAAATTTGTATATGAATCTCAGCTTAGCAAAACTGCTGTCTGGCAGTATAGTATAGTATAGTAAGCAGTCAATGTCAACCAAGAAAAGTAGAACAAAAATGACATTTTGTATATAACATGTCCACTGCAACAGTGGTGGTAGGAGAAACATCTGGTACAGCTCATATGATGAAAACAAAAAGGTTTTATTTTTGTACTTTTGTCAAATTAAATGATATATAAATAGGTTTTGAAGCATGAATTAAAATAATTTCTTAATTGTTTTCATTTTAACGTATGAAGTTTTTTGAATAATGTTGGTTACCAGATATATTAAAGGTGCAGTAGGTGATTGTCTTTAGAAACATTTTTTGTTGTGCTGTTTGAAAGTCTCTTCACATTCTAATAGTAATGATTAAAGTCAATGATCTAAATGTATTTATATGTATTTTTATAATCTGAGTAAAATCTTTTATATCAATTAAAAACTGTCGGGCCCACAATTCCCATAATTCTGATAAGTAGCCCAAACTGTCTGTCAACAAATGTAGATTTGTACAACTGCGCAGCGGTTCAAGTGCACACAAGATGGTCACAGCGGTAAAAAACAAATGCTCAATCAAAAAAAATATTTAAATCCTGAATCAATATTGGAGTTACTCTTGCAAGCTGAAGGAAGGATGACACCATGGCTGAAGTTTTTCTTTTAGACAGGTAATGTTGTTTTAAAACTATTTTAGTAACGCAAAGTTTATGTAGATTGGGTTGTGTTATGAATGGGTTATACGCACAGCAGTGTTGTTCAGCCACAGAAATCTTCCGGCGAAAGATTGATGTGGCTATTTTCACTTTCATAGGGGACCTTTTACAGCATTGATAATGTAGATTTCTATTTAGTTTCACAACAAAACAGAAGTAAATAGCGCTATTCCGCCTATCCTGCTTTACTGAGGTGAAGTTGGTTTTATATTCACATTGGTTCATTTCGGAACAATGACAACCTGTGACGCGCTTCCTACATTGTTTACTATGCTACTCTGAATATTCAGTCTGAAATAGCATGTAAGTATGGATTAGTAATAAGAGTAATGTCTGCACCCCGCCGGCCAACCACTATGCATACAGTAGTCAGCGAGTGAGAGCAGTGATATTTGCATGCATGAAATATTGCACAATAAGTTTTGCTTGCTACACAGCTGAAAATCTGCTAGATATAATACCGTTTTTCTTTGGGAACTGTAACATTATAAAGTACTGTAAAGTTTTCTAGCTGGTCAATGACATGTCTACTGTCATCTTTAAGGTGCGCGTTAGTGTTTCAGGAGGCGTGGCTTTGGATGGCCGGTGTAGGACTGTGTTAAAAGATATTGTGCTAACCGGTTAGCATTTTGGTAGATCACCTACTGCACCTTCAACTTATTATTTATATTATACTTTTTTTTTTTTTTTCAAATTTGGAAGTCAGTGGGTGCAGTCAGCTGTTCAGTTACAGCATTCTTTAAAATATATTTTTTTGTGTTCAACAGAACTGAAACTGAAACAGCTTTGAAACAACGTAAAGATGAGAAAACGGTGATTAAATTTTAATAGTTGGTGAATTATCTCTAAATATAAAGGCTAAACTAAAGGTTTCATAAAGAGGGCTTAGTTTAAGCCAGGACTAGGTCTGCTACATTAGGTAAGTATACAGCTTTTATTAAAAACAAAAAAGACTTTAAGAAACACATTACAGGTATATCTTGAAACAAGTTTTATGGCATTAATGTATTTTTTGTTTATGTCACTGCAAGATACTTTTAGTTAAGACAGCTCATACATGAAATTTAGCCTAGGACTAGCCTTGTCTCTAGTACAATAGTACATACAATGTTAAGAGAGTTTAAAAAATATAAGCCAAAGCAATTAAAAAAAACTGTAATACAAAGCATCATTTCTAGATATGTCAAAAACATGGCTGCCTCGTAACCCACAATGTCACAACGAACACAAACAAAAACAGAATGAGCTCATCATGGGAAATGTGAGAAAGAGAGGAAACAAATTTGTCAGGGAAAATTAACGATGATAAATTATTCAGCGAATCAATAAATCGGGATAAAAAAAGAGCCCTGTCTATAAGCACAGGATATCGTATCAGCAG
The DNA here is from genome assembly GCA_903798125.1 of Danio choprae. NCBI lineage: Eukaryota > Metazoa > Chordata > Actinopteri > Cypriniformes > Danionidae > Danio > Danio choprae. The sequence continues at coordinate 12,091,506 of CAIGQW010055694.1, read as the reverse complement.
GCTGGATCCCGACAGATGCGAGCGCTGTGACAGATGAGAGGCCGGCGGTGTCCGAGGTCAAGGTCAGTGGCGAGGCCTGATGGGAAGCGCTCTGTGACTTCAATCTCCCACTTTTAATGAGCGAAACCATAAATCAAGGCCTGCATGAGAGGAAAGAGCGAAAACAATAGGTCTATTCCTTATATGACTCTTAATCCCTCTCTCTTCCACATAATACAGCAATTTAACTGAGCAAATGTCGTGGCTGGGAATGTTTTAAGTGTTTTTTGATTGAGCGATGAGTATGTCACTGTTTCGTTCCCTTGGGACTTGCAAAGGGATCAGAGGTTTAACCTGAAGATATGTCATTTGCCTGATGTGGCTCGGCTTCAGATATGATGTATGGAATTACAGCTGTGAGTGAGTCAGACAAGGCTAAACCAGTGTGGGAGGATCCAAATATGTAATATTAGCTAGACACGACAGGGAAACGGGGCTGAATTCTGAAATGATTGGTGTTTGATGCACTAATTCATAAGTCCCTGTCATGAAACATAAATTGTTCTCTGCAACTTCAAACATATAAACTGGTAACTTTTCAAGCATGTAACTTTTGTAATGATGTATTTTGATGATGATGTAAATGATGTAAGATGTTTTGCAAGAATAACTAGAGATGTCCTTTTCAGGGAGGGATTCACTGATCCATGGATTAATTTACAGCGACGCTCTTATCGGTGTGACCAATTCGGATGCTTTCCACCATCTTAAGAGAGTGAGTGAAGTTGAGGTCTGAGGATGTGTGCTGAACTGCAGCCCCTCAGAGAGTCCCAGAGATACTTTGGTAACCGCTGGTGAAACTGAAACAGATGTCTGTGCTGCCCAGCAGGCACAGCTGATCAGCCTGTCAATACAAGGATTTGTTTGTCACCATCAACACAAAGGAGGACAAAGAGGCAACATTCCTACACTGTATGATGATTCTTAGATAATAATATAAAGTAAACGTAAAATTGAAAACAATATCATGATGTTTTTTGTGTGTTCTACTCATATTCTATTGACAACAATGTACTTTCAGAAGCAGAAAAATTGCTATGAGATCAGATTTTTATAAGCAGAACCAAAATGCAAAAACAAGTAACAAGTACACTCTCTCTCTCTCTCTCTCCCTCTCCCTCTATCTCTCTCTCTCTCTTTTCTTTATGTAAAATGTAGGTAAACTGGAAAAAAAATGTGCAATGCCATTTGGTAGATTTTAAGCCTTGGCAACCATAAATGTTCTGTTTATTTAGTATATTTACTACACAGAATAGTGTTTCATGCATCTATATGAAGGCCTAGATCCCTGCTTTCTACAACATGGGACATCACCAATTGTCATCATCAAGGTTCTTCATTAAGGTAATGTTGGCATGCGCAGGCCCTCGTAACTGCACACCTTAGTGTCTGCTGCCCGAGGTACTTTCTGCCAGTCATTCTGCGAGGGGAGTGAAGTGTGACTGTGCCCTGCGCTTTCTCTCAAATTCATCAAAGCCTTGTGATCTCCATCTCAATGAGAGAGTTGTGAATTATAGAGCAGCCGCATCGGGGTAGCTGATTCAACTTTAATGATGTCAAGAATGCTGTGAACAAACAGCAGTGCCGGCGCAGCTCTGAAATGTCTAAGCAGAATTGCATTTCTGTCTGCTGAACTTCTAGAGAAAAATAAGAGGGACACAGAGGGTATTCCCATGGAAACCGAGTCTCCTTGTCGTGCCAGTCAGTGGCGTGCTATGCGGGATGAAAGATGGTCTCAGTCTTGATTAAAAACTGTAGGCGATGCTTCACCTGGGTCCATCGTATTGGGAAGTCATCTTGATGGCTCCCTCGGGGTTATCTCTCTTTTGCCAAATCTGACAGGTTAACACTATCAATTAGCAGCCATTGATCGGGTGAACAATAATAAAGGCTGCTTGAAAGATGATGTAGCCATACACATTCACCCCTGAGGCTATAGCTACTCACTCGCTCATACAGCTGCATGCATCACAAGGTGAAATGACCTAAGCGAAAATGGGAAGCAGACTGTCTTGAAACTTAATGAGGTTTATATTATTTATTTTTAGTTTTTTTATAAAATAACAATGATGACATTTGTTTGGGTATATTTTAAAGTTGATTTACATATTTAGAAGTGTTGCAAAGATTTATTATTGAGCAGTAAAGGCTTTTCTGGTGTTCTGATCTTCCCATGGTGGGTTATTTTTGTGGCCCTTACTAACGAATGTACTGTATACAACATATAATATAACATAACTAATTGTGTGTGATTGTGTGCAGGAAACATGTAGGAAACAATCTTATTTATGTAGTTTTGTAAACTTTCTTTTAAACAAAAAAAAACTTTATATTTATATTTTATTTTACATGCCACTGTTAAAACTGTTACTACCAGTACATCATATTTAAAGATAAAATGCAGTTCCCCTAAAAAGCTTTATCTCCTAAGATTGTTACTTTTTTTACTTGATATTTTTTATATTTCTTTGTTTGATGATGCATATCCTCCTTTTCCCCCCTTAATGTATTAGCAATTGCACTTTTGATTTGAGAAAGAAATTAAAATATATTTACATAGGCATAAAGGAATATGCAAGGTTTATGCATCCTCAAAAAACCTAGAAAAAATTATTAAAATTGCATAAGACATTCAAAAAAAACACTTGACATTATATATATTTTCTAATGTATCAACCCTGATATCTTGCTCTTTTCAAAATGCTTCTATAGAAAAAAAAGAAAAGATAAAAACAACCAACCTTAAAAGCTGAAAGGGAACACATCAAGGAAGGGTTTCATGTTTTATCACTT
>CAIGQW010055694.1:12068367-12088274 GCA_903798125.1 Danio choprae | reverse complement strand
CCACCGTGAGGCCTTATCATATCATATCATATATTTTCTTAGGTTTGCCTGTAGAGGAAGATACGTTGTTATCACTGTTGAAAATTGCAAACTGGATATCTACAGAAATATCAGCAGTGAATTATCATTGTAACATCATTTTTTTATATACAGAACATAATTAATTATTAAAGGAAAGAGCAAAAACTCTACAAACAAAATACAAAAAAATGGTTACATATCTTTTTGATTTGTTTGAAAAATAAAAGTATGCATGTCCTGGATGTAAAGCTGCTCCCGTGGTTGATTGATCTGAGTAAAAAGAAGGGAAAGTATGAAACATATAAACAAAACAGGCCGACTGTATTTTTTTTTACCATACTGTATTTACATTGTAATTGCCTGTTGTTATTGCCATAAAAAAGGCCTATACATAATTTAAATTATATATTACATTACATATTATATTGCATATAAAGCAGTTAATAATTATATACCTGAACTGTTGTTCTATTAAACCCCTTGGAGGATCATGACCTTGCCTAAAGCGCATGGCAGGTAATGAGGGTTTGCTGTAACCGGCCAACCCTCCTCCTGTATAAAATATGAATAAAATATGTTCATGTTAACTAACAACCTAATTTTGCAATTGTTTGTTCAACAAAAAATAAAAATCATGAAATCGATAAAAATCGCCCTTTTAAAATGTAAAAGCCCTTTTGGTGGACTGACTATCGTGTAGTTTACATGTGTCACCACAAGGGAGCGCAGGGCATATTTTCATCCCCTCACTCTCTCTCCTCCAGCGGAGCCCTTGCCAGCCGCCCCCTCTATCCCTCTCCTTCTCTCTCGCTCGCTCTCTCTCTCTCTCTCTCTCTCTCTCTCTCTCTCTCTCTCTCTCTCTCTCTCTCCAGCGACGCGGAGCCACAAAGCGGACTGTCGGCGCACGGCAGTGGCACCTCGCCGCTTCAGGGTGAAGATGTTCGGCAGTCTGTGCGCCCGTAAGCTGGCTCGCCGATCGCGGTCCGCGTTAATAGCCGCGCTGACAGTGCTGCTGGTCCAAACGCTCATCGTGTGGAACTTCAGCAGTCTGGACACGGGAGAAGACCGAAAAGACAACGGCAGAGAGAAGAGGGACCGAATCGGCATCAACAAAGCCTACAGCGAGTACCCGAAGAGCGGCTTCCAGAAGAGGCATCACCAGCCGCCGCTGGGAAAGGCGTCCAATCGACATAAACAGCAGCCGGTAAGGCGGAATTTCCCTGTTCATCGCGGTCCATTCATTCCTCGCCGTCCGCCGTCATAACGGGCCCGTTCCTGCTTGGGAAATGATGCCTGATCCCCAGAGCCAGCGTTTCGGGGTGTTTGTGTTTTGACGAGCGGAGGGAGGCTGGAGGTTTTGTTTGTGTTGTGCTTAAATGTAGCCCTTGTTGTCATGACTATAAACGGAGAATGTGACAGCCGAGCGGCGCGTAAAAAAAGATGAGGTTTTGTTGTGGACTTCAGCATCTCGTGTGAAGGATCGCTGTCCGTTAAAACTCCCGTTAAGTTGTGGCCATTGTAATTGATGTCGGCGGAATAATAGGCGGTTCGGTTCTCGTACGTTGCTTTCACATCATGTTCATGTCATGTTGTTAGTGATATGTGCTGGGAGGAATCTCGTCATGACCTTTATGAAGAGTGAAATGATGTAGCCTGATATATTATCCGGTTGCAGAGTTGTGGATGTAGTTTAAATGTGTCGATTTTGTTATTAAACTTTAAATGAAAGCTACAAATTAAAAAAATAAAATCAGTTTCACAATCCTAATTCTAATTACATTTAATTGTATGCCTTGAATTATAAATTAACTAAATTATATAAGTAAAGGTAGCCTATAGACTGAAATAACTTGTGAAATAACTGTCTTAAATGTGGTATTTAACATTTAAAACTTAAGTTGCATTATTGCTTATCATTGAACTTTGCATAATTATTTTTCATACATAGGTTTAAATTGTATTTTTAAAAATATTCTAAAGCTGTAGTTTATATAGTTAATAAATTATGTAGTTAATATTTCCATGAATCCACATATACAGTATTATTTTATACAACAAATTTAAACCTTCTTAAAATAGTCTTGAGTTGAAACATAAAATGTTTGTAAAAATATTAACATACAATCCTTTAGATGTCAACTGTGGCAATCCAAGCGAGAGAATATTGTCTTCACCAGCGCCTCAGAAAATATCTTTGGCAGCGTTTTAAAGTGAGCATGTTTTCTATTGATTTTGTGCATTCGTGAAATCCTCCATCCAGTTTGCACCTTGAAATGCTGGGCGATCTATCTGGACATGATGCTCCTGCACTGAGTCTTTGCCTGCAGCGTTGCTGACAGACCCTCCATGCCTTGCGTTGAGGACAATGACCTGACTACATTAGGTAACATCAGTGCACCAGTAAAAATAGCTCTTTAAGGTTGCACATTCTTCTTTTCAGCATATCAGCTTCTTGCAAAATGCAAAAACAAAAAAAGGTAAACCATGCGATGCTTTGACAGTATATGTTTTGCACAACATTTGAGAGCAAAACAGAACTATATTTAGTCACCTTAAAATCTAGTTGGCTACATATCTCGATGCTTCTAGATATTGGTGTTTGTTATGATCGGCAGCTTACTCAGACTTGAGACTCAGGCAAGTGTATAAAACATTAAAGTCTTTCTAATTAATTTGCACAGAATACCTTAAACGCCCTACTTCAGTGAAAGCACTACACTAGTCTGCCTCGGTTTTTTTTACAATTAATTGATGCTAATTATCATGCAGCATCTCATTAACACAATTCTCCCAAACGTAGGTTTGCCTAATCTAATTAGAAATCTTTCTATCATCAATAGCGCTGCTCAAACAGCTTTTTCCCCACTTAAGAAATATCATGCTAATTTTGCTCCTCTAAATCTGGGTAAACTAAAAAGACTGGAACAGATTTGCACTGCGGGCTAATACTAGCATCGCCATTTGGCTACCATGTGGTACGATTCTTTTTAATTGCAGAGGTGTTCATTTAGCTTTCTAATCCAGGTATAACGTAAACTACAGCGAGCCTGGAGCGACGTTCCGTCTCATTTAGTTTCTTGCTAATATCCCCACAGACTTGTTGCTCTATCTGTGTCTAATGTGATAATTCTATTCTTCTGTGGTCGCATTTAAGCCCCCAGTCTAAAGTGCACATTATAATCCCTCCAGCACTAATCGACGGCAAATTCTCAGCAGGACTTGCTTCTCCGACAGTTTTGCCTTCAAGTTGTCGCAGTTTGGCAGTAGTGTTAGTGTCCAGTAAATGTGTCCATGTCAGCAGCAAAATGGCTCGGTGCCATCCTGCCTCGGCGGTGTGAAGTGTGTCTGTCTTTCCGTGTCGTCTGCTCTCAAATGCTCCCTGTAGAGCCATCGTCCTGTTTGGATCCGACAGGAAGCGCCCGATTCCTGTAGAAATAATAATAGAGTGTGATGTGACCCCAGCGCCGGTCACCTTTCCGTCTGTGCTCTTGTTGTGTACACGCTCTGCTCTTCCGTATCTGCTCTGCTCTTGGATTTGTTTGTGGCCTCGGTGGGCTGTTTATTCTGGCACACCGGATTGGCCGAGGATTAAAGTGGGCACAGATTGTTTCAGCTGTTTATCTCGATCCTCGTCCTGAGATGGCATGGAATCGGCGAGGTGGGAAGTCGTTAGAAATCCGAGAGTGTTTCAGAAGATACATCTGAGCCCCCCCAAAGGCTCTTAAACCTGCTGAGTCCCACAGGCAGGAAACAGATGCCTATCAGTCAGGTTTTGACCGAAATTAATCTTCATTTTTAAACTCGCATTTCTATTGGATTTCCTCATGGCTAATTTGTTGTTTCAAGTGATTTGTCTGTTCTGGCTTTCACTGGTGCGGATAATCATGAGCCTAGCATGTTTGTGTGTCTGTCGAAAAAGCTGCGTGAGCCTTTGTTGTCCTGCTGTTTGGCTGTGGTGCTGCTCTCTACCTGGCCTCTGTTGACTCAAAGAGAGCAAAATAGATATGAGAGAGACCACTCTCAGTTTTATTTTGTACTGCACTTTGTGTAACTGCAGACTGCTCTTTAATATCACAGTCACAACTCTGCTGGCGCAAATTGTCTGCTCTTCAGCCTTTTTGATTAAAGCAATGTGAGACACAGATGACCTCTCACCTCTAGTGGGCCACTGCGCTGCCTTCTTAAACATGGTATTAACCCGAGCCCACACACAATTTGCGCCCACCGAAAATGCTGTTGAATTGCAGAAAATAAACAGAATCTGTTGAGTTTTTCCCATGTTTGAATTTCGAGTCATTTGAATTTGATTATCATATTTGACTATTTGAAATCTGGTCTGTAAAATTTCCACATATTTAGTTCCAAAATTAGCTCAGAAAAGTCAGTAGGTCTTACATTGACTGCACCATTTGCATGTTTTTTTTGTGGATTTGTGGATTTCTTTTTTTATGTTTGTGAGCTGTGTATATTCCTTCCTGAAACTAAAACTGGAAGTTCCATTGCTTGTGGAAATGGGGATGTTGGCCGTACACAATGGGAAGTGGATTAAGTCTCAGATAAATGTGGGTTTTTCTGCAAAAAGTTTGTTACAGTTGTTTTGGGATATTTGCGTGAAGAAACTTAAGCAAAGAATTTCCAAGCCAAACAGACAAGTCTGAGTATTTCAGAAAATGCTGATCTGCTGTTTTTTTTTTTACACACACGACAATCCCTAGGCTTTAGAGAGAATGGTGTGAAAATGAGAAAATATCCAGTGAGTGGCAGTTCTGTGGTTCAACATGCCAGAGGTCAGAGGAGAATGGCATGCTCTGCAGAAGAGCATCTCTGAACACACAACACATCATCAAACCTTAAAACGCAGATGAACTTCAGGAGCATTAGAAGAGCACAAATGGTGCCACACTTGTCAGCCAAAAACAACAAACAACTGAGGGTTCATTTCATAGGGGTTCAACTAAATTTGACAGTAGAAGAATGGAAAAAGTTTGTCTGTTGTTCTGATAAGTCTCAATTTTTTTCTTCCTCTATTAAAACCAGAAACAAACAAAAAAAGGTCTTGTCATGAAACTCTATTGGGTACACAGGCTAACTACTACATTAACTACATGGCACAGGTGATTGGTTGCTGTCACTTCAGCAACCAATGAGCTTGCTCCTCATCATTTAAAATGCTCAGTTTTGTTTGTGCTAGCAATGTTCAGTGTGTTTTCGGATCCCTCCACCAGGCCAACTCCACCTGTGTATGGATTTGCTACAGGGTTGCATATATGTTATGTTTGCAGCCGCAATGTGTTATATTCTTAGACAGCACAACTGTGAATATATTGGCAGCAGCAAGTCTCTGTACTTTGTATTCTGTGCTCTTTGCCAATAATCAAAGCAGCAGCAGCAGCATAGCAGATCTATGCCGCCAAGACTAAACGCATCAACATTGGCTATATACATATATTCATTACCATACTAATTCTCTCTGAGAGTTGTCACAACAGAAATCTAGTTATATTAGCCAAGCTCACTAATTGAAACATTTCTGCTGCAGGCAGATGCAGTGCTGAGCGAAACATGCCAGGTGAAGAGCTGTGATGTTGGCCACTGAGTTAATTTCACATGTGCTTGGCATGTTTTTTGGGCCTTTTAATGCAGCAATAAACGGCACTTCCTTCATTTGCTGTAACACGCTCTCATTAGCCAGATGCCGCGGCGCAGCAGGTGAGCAGGACGCCACATTTGTCTTGTTACTGCATGTTCTGATTCTCCTCAGGTCAGCCGGTCACACATGCTCAAACACAGCTCGGGTCCTGTCGCCGCAGGACGTTCCTGATGTGAGGCTAGTCTGGTTTGATGGTGATCAATCTCGTATGTCGTGCTCCGCGTGTGTGCTGAATGTGAATGCTCTTGTTATCTGCCGACCGGTCGCCACCTGAATTAGCAGTGGGCTCCCAGAGGGAGGGGCTCTGGGGACCGAGAGTGTCATCAGTGTCCATAAACACACACACGCACACACACTCTCTTTCTCACTCAGTGCAGCATGTGGAATAAACAATGATGTCGCAGAGCTGCTGAGAACACACACACAAAGTTCATCAGGCAGACCAAGCTTTGAAATAATAAAGCCTAGTCCTCTTAGTCCCCCTATTTCACAAATCTAGCTTGTAGGTGTATACTACAGGCTTTTTGTGACTTTTAACATTTAAAAATCTCCACTGATGCAATATACGGTTAACAAAACAGACAGGTACTATTTTTGTTTTATTCAAGTGAATTCCCTGCTGAGAATGTCAGAGGTTGATATTTCCACCGTTTACTGAATTTTAACAGCATAATGGTGGAAAGTACCAAATGCTGTCCGTCATTTTAACAAACAAACAAATTAAGGAAAAAAGCTTTTAATTCAAAAATAACATTACAGTGCTAACAACGTAATGATGAAGTGTAATTGCTTTTATAATCAATAACACAATAATTAAATATTTATTAACAGAAATGACTAGTTGTGCCAGAATTGTGTTGGTGTTGTGTCATTTATTTAATGACAATATTTGGCGAATTTCATGTTCTTCAATAAAAAAATATTATTAAGCATATTAAAAATATTATATATCTTTAAGCCTATGTTTGACTGAGATGCAACATTTTTTTAAAGTTGTAAAGATAAAGTTCATCACTAATAAAAAATTAATAATGACAGTTGGAAATTTACTATGTCGTCATGGAACTTGATCTTCATTCTAATGACTTTGGCATTAAATAAATCTATAATTTTGAATCATGCCATGCATATTTGACTGCTGTAACAAATATACTCATGCAAGTCGTGCACAAATCTTAGACTGTTAAGGCTAATGATTAACAAATTAATTCAATGTTCATTTAAGTATCTAAGAAATTAACATTTAAAAACATGATGCATAGAAATGGTCCGCTACAAACATCAGAATGTTAGTATGACAGAAAAGCGTTGCTTTCTCAACCAACCTCTGCACAGTCAGTCACGTTACTATTAAAAAAAAACACATTTTTTCCCCATTGTTTTGTCCAACCAACTGTGTCATTCCCGGTCACGTAACTCATTTTCTTTGCAGAAACTCTGTTGTGGATACATTGTCTCTCTCTCAGTCTTTTCCTGTTATTGAGTTGTTCCATCCTCTCCTCTCCTCTTCTCGCTGTGCAGTGCTGACTCACACTCCGTCAGTATATGCCTGAGTGCTTACAGGCCATCTCTCTCTCTGTCTCTCTCTCTCTCTCTGTCTCTCTCTCTCTGTCTCTCTCTCTCTGTCTTTCTCTCTGTCTCTCTCTCTCTCTGTCTCTCTCTCTCTCTGTCTCAACATTTGATCCAGGCTGGTTTTTGTTTTGCTTGATCATCAGAAGTTGCCCCAGGGTGCTCATTTGCCCCAGCTTCAGTTGGACAGCTGCCCTGTTAGCACTTCCTCTTCTCCATTAGCTTTTAAACAGGGAGGGAAGTATATCTCAGACCTTGTAAAGATTGATGATTGCGAAGCAGGATAGTTGAGTCAAGTTGTTTTTGCATTGCGTTCAAAGGCTAGAGGCGAAGCACGGTGATTTTATTTCATAAGGGTATACCTTAGTTCCAGAAGAGCAGAAAAGACCAAACAGCGCACTTTCATCTTTCTCTCTCTCTCTGACTGTTACGTAATGAACCGAGCCAACACCTATTGATTTGTTTCTCTGTGTTAAGCTGATGGTTATCAGAAACAATTCCATGATGTGCTCTCTTAATGAGCGGCCTCGGTCCCGTTGCCTCGCCAACGACTTCATCTAGTAAAAAGAAAGCAAGCAACTCAGGCCGATTTTATAGTTTACGCCGATTGCTGTGATAAAGACTTTCTTTTCCCGGCGTAGCCACTGTCGTGAAAATGCTTTCAAGTGGCTGAAGGTCTATTGTGTTGAGCTAGAATATTTTGCTAGCAATGCTTTATGTCCTTTGTAAACATGTCCATAAAAAGTGAGCTAATTGTTATGTAAGCTTGACGGCACAATAGTGGCCTGTCACAGATATTGGAAAAACAGCAAATTGGTGCACCGTAATGCTACCATTAACATAACTGTGGTCGGTCGCTATTCATACTTGGCTTAAGTAAGCTGCTACAGACCCTTAATTCCATCTTACCCTCCTGTCATTCTTGGCACCTATTTGTTATCACTTATTGTGTGGAAATGGAAGGGGTGTGGTTTAATGATGTTTGGTGAGTAGTAGTGGGGGGGAGGTGTTGATGGATTGGAATTTGTGCAGTTCATATTGACTTGTCTTTTTTAAGACGTGCGTAGTTTGAATGAATTATTTGCAGAATATTAGGGAAGAACTGGCTCTAAAATTCGATCAGTATTTTCTATTTTTGGGATTTGATCGACTCTTTTTGTGTAAGGGTGTGTTCTCATTTGTAGGTTGGTTTTCTTGTTTGTGTACGGTTGCATCTTCTGACATAATGTCCTTTGTTTGTTTTGTTTAAATGTCTTCAGTCCATGTTACATTCATATTTCATTCGAACCTCCTAAGAGTTTATTTGGAAAGGAACCGAGACCCATTTCTTTCAGCCGCCTTGGTCCACTTGTTTAGTGTGCAGTAACAGAGCAAGATTGAGACTTATTCAAATGAATCCCTCTAACAGAGCAATCACACCAGAGTTTGTTTTAATTGAGCCAAAATGAAAAGAAATCAAATATCAATCATGCTACTATTGAGTTTGGGTATCACAATATAATGTACTGTAGATTATGAAATATGGATTTGTTAAAAAGAGCATTTAACAGTTATACTTCTTAATTATTATTAAGAAGTAATAATTATGCTGTGGCGACCCCTGATAAATAAGGCACTAAGCTGAAGAAAATTTAATGAATAAATGAATGAATGAACTTTTTTCAGTGAAGTCCAAGTGTGTGGTCATGTTTGTATAAATTATATGCAGAATCCCTTGGGTGAACGGATATTAAATCCAACTATTACAAAGCGCAAACTTTTTGTAAAATTATTGCAGAGCTAATGATGCCGAATGTGGAATGCATTTGCTGAGAAAACTCAAGTGAAAATTTTTGTGTAAGGGAAAAAAACATTCCATGAGTAAACTAGAGCTAGTGACGTAGATCATGGCATCTATTGTGAACCCAGCGTTTTATATTTATTATTTTTTATTTATTTTGTAATAAATTATAATGAAAACACTGAAATAAATATAAAAAATCTGAAAAATCAGTCATGCTACAAGAGAATTTAGTCATCATTAAAACATTTTTAGCATGAATTATGAAATATGGATATTAATTTGAAAATAAAGATTGCATTTAACCGTGTTCTTGAATTATAAATAATAAGTCAGCATCAGATAATGGAAAAGTTAATCCTAATGTGCTGTAAAAAATAAGGAACATGCATGCATTATCAACTAATACTGTAAATAACAAAAAACATCAATGTATTACACCGCCAATAACCAATATAGTACAGTACTGATATGTTGTGCATCCCCATATAGTAAATGCAGACATGAATACTGCTTAACTGCTGAAATATACTGCTGTACAAACACATCAGTAAATGCACTAATGCATGTTTAACAGTTTCATATGTTGTGCTGAATTGATTATTCGAGAAGGCTGTGGTTGAGCAGGAGTCGTCGAGTCGAGACATTGATGCTGCAGATGAAGAGAGGTGTTGTGTGTTCATGTGAATGCGTTCAGTGTGTGCAGTGGAAAGCGTTGGTCAGGGTGTGCGACTGTGAATGTGGAGGTGGGTCAGAATGACTGTGTAACCGTGTGTTGGTCACATGAATGAATCTTGTGTTACACATCGGTCAGTGACAGCTAGAGGAAAAATAAACTGCTATTCACTGGCTTTACAACCACCATCCAGACAGGTTTTGACCCCCTGCCCCGCTGTCTCTCTCTCTCTCTCTCTCTCTCTCTCTCTCTCTCTCTCTCTCTCTCTTTTGCTGCATTTATATTTATATTGGATGTAATATACTGTATTCTGTTATTTTTTTGTTAACAACAATTATAAAACATGATAAAAAGAGCTTCTGTAGCTAGTTTTTAGTGGAAGTATATGGACAGTCTGTGTTTATAGAGCCAGTCTATTGGCATTGCCAAATTTAGAAGAATATAAGGAAAACTATGTACAAAATAATAATAATTAATAAAAAGTTAGAATAAGTTTTTTCTTTATTGTTTATATTTTCTTTATTGTTTTCTTTATTGTTGCCATTCTAATTTTGTTTTGTTAAATTTTTGTTTTATTTTGACAAGTGTTTTAGTATTAGCTGCACCATGATCATATACCTTGTAATTAGAGCTGCACAATATATCGTTTCAGCATCGATATCGCAACGTGATCATTCGCAATAGTCACATCACAGGATCTGCAATGTTGAGTCTCTATTATAATTTATCATTTGCATGTGTTTTTGAGACCTGTGACTGTATGAGGATTGTAAAAGCATTCAGGAAAGAAATTGTACCAATAAGAAATTGTACCGTTAGTAACTTTAATATCGATTCATTTTATAAAATTATTTGTATTTTTATAATTCTATTACAGTACCTAAATACTGTTGGACCTGGAAAACCATAAAACACTGTTTATTTCAAAACACTCTGCTTTAGAATCATCCCAATCAATCCAAAATAAACAATTCTTTCTAAACAGTTATTCAAGTCATCTGGTGAAGTTGTATTCATATCGCAATATATATTACATTATACATTATTTTTACAAATTTATATTGTTCCCTGTCTTTCTTTCTTTTCTTTTTCCTCTTTCTTTTTAAGTTCTGTCTTTTTTCTTGCTTTTTTCATTCATCAAAAACACATTTATAATTATTCACATGGCCTTCCAACTGCAACCCATCACTGGGAAACACCCATACACTCTCATTCACACACATACACTACGGACAATTTAGCTTACCTAATTCACCTACAGCACATGTCTTTGGACTTGTGGGGGAAACCGGAGCACCCGGAGGAAAACGCACAAGAACACAGGGAGAACATCCAAACTCCAAAGAAATGCCAACTGACCCAGCCGAGGCTCGAACCAGCGACCGTCTTGCTGTGAGGCGACATCGCTACCCACTGCACCACCCCCATCTCTCTCTAATTGTTGCTCTTTTTGGTTTCCCATATATTTCTCCCTCTTTGTTTCATTTCCCAAATACCACCAGTCCCCACACTAACATTCCCACACTTCTAATTATATTCACACTCATTGCATTCAAATATATGCCCCCCCCCACACACACACACACACACGCACACACACAGTAAAACAGGTTGAAGGGTCTCAGTACACAAGGTCTGAGCCTGTTATGTCTGTCCGTCTCTCTTCCTGTCTCCTCTCCGAGTAGGTCTCTCACAGTCTGTTTCTCTCCGCCGTGTGTATTGTGTCCGCTGCATTCCTGTGCTGAACGTGGGCCAAATCGGCTCGTCCGTGTATCCGTCAGCAGCCACCATAATCCACCAGCATCAGATAATCATGCTACTCTACAACAACCTCATTACACACGGCCTAATATCTACCACGGACTTTAGCAGATGCAATAACAAATACTTCAAATCCTTAATCCCAAGAGTAGACAAAAATCCCGTTGGTAAGCATCTTAAACTAGTTTTAGCGTTTGTTTGTTTTTGTCTTATGCAGATAGCGAGAGGCAACCTGGGAATTAGGCCTGGTGGAGTTTATTGCTCGAGTGTGAAATTCAGAGAATTTAAATCACTCTGCAAATTTTTCAAGGCCTCCTGTTATCCGAGAACTCTCATATCTCATATTTGGGGGGTTTGTAGACACCATAAATTCCAAAGCTCATTTTTTATATTTGACGGAGAATCATTTGTGGACGTCTGTGAATGTGACAGGAATGAATCGCGATAAACAAGGAGAACATTATCTCAAGATGTTATAATCTCAAATAGCTTTGTATACAGGCCATCATCAAGTGCTTCCAAATCGCCGCCTTTTTTAATCTACAAATGCCATTTCATCCATTCCATCATACAATATGCATCCTGCAACAGAGACCTAATTAAAGTGCGCTGGAAGGGCATAATTCTAGGCAATGCCTGCTGGGGCTTGTGAATCATGTCAGCCACATGTGACCAAGACGCCGGCTCTTTCACAGCCTGATCACATGACTCTTCCATTTTCTCTGTTTTAGCGGCAAGCGAGAGAATGCGAGAATATCACACGCTGATGTGAATTCCCACCGAGCCTCTGAATGTTCTTTAGTCTGTAAGGCTAGGTTATGCTAATAAACTCCCTCCGCCACCCACAGTTAGATTCCCCTGACTCATTCTGGCAGAACAGAGGGTCCCGTTCGCACTCTTTTTAGATGTACCCCCCTGTGAATCCCTCTTAACAGCTGGTCGGTGTGCCTCTGATCACTGTTTGTGCAAGCAGCAGGTGCAAATGCAAAGTTTGCAATTGATTTCTGACACATTTCTGAAGACCCTCAAGCTCGCATTTGAAGATCGACTAGAGGATGTGTTTGCATGCTCAAGATGCTTCTCTGGTGGGCATCCAGACTCGCTCTCTAGCAGTGATTAAGAGCAGGCACTGTGTTCAAGGAGAAAACTACAATTTATGTGTATATAAAAAAAATCTCTTAATCCAGCATCTACTCAAATCCCTGGCGTAATCCTTAGCAATCCTAGAGGGTTTGAGAATACTTTGTGTTGGTGGTGTGTCTTTATTAACTCTTTGTCTACCCAGAGTACTGATCTTTACAGTATGTGAGCAGTATAATCTCTCCCTTAGATGGCATAGAACGTTTGCAGTGTGTTTGTGTTAACCAAAAACCTAAAAGCACTTTCTCAGTCTGGCATATTCTATATTGGATAGATTTTGTGGAGCTCATTTCTACATTTTTACAACATCTAACACTCATCAATCCATGTGAAATCAAATTTTATTCATTCATTCATTTTCTTTTCGGCTTAGTCCCTTTATTAATCTGGGGTCGCCACAGCGGAATGAACCGCCAATTTATCCAGCATATGTTTTACGCAGTGGATGCCCTTCCAGCTGCAACCCATCACTGGGAAACATCCATACACTCTCATTTACACACATACATACACTTCTGACAATTTAGCTTACCCAATTCACCTATAGCGCATGTCTTTGGACTGTGGGGGAAAATGGAGCACCCGGAGGAAACCAACGCCACCACAGCGAGAACATGCAAACTCCACACAGAAATGCCAGCTGACCTAGCCGAGGCTTGAACCAGCGACCTTCTTGCTGTGAGGCAATCGTGCTACCCATTGCACCACCTTGAGGCCTGAAATCAAATTTCACAATGTTTATTTTGCTAGCCCACATTGTCATTTTTTGGTGTACAAATAATCTGTGCTAGTTTATCCACTGAAAAAATAACTTTGGTAATCTTCAATAAAACCATTTGCTTTTGCATTTGGAGTGGAGGCCCTTCTCTGTTTATGTCAGGTTTTACAGCTTAAGCCACAATATTCTTAACCACACCCCTCTTACCGCTAGTTGCTATTAGGGAATAATGTGCAAACAGAAAGCCCCGCTCCTACTCAATATATTGTTTCAGTTGGAAGTACATCAACATTCTCAAATAAAAGTCTCAGCAACTTAGGGTTCACACTGACTTTAAAGTTCATTTATAAATAAAACACAAATCATTAAAAAAAAAAAAGCATGTTAAAGGTTTGCACAGGGTGTACACCTCCATTTAAATGTGAAGTTAAAACTGTAGGATTATTAGTTTTTCTTAAAAAAATAATAATACTTTTATTTATCAAGTATGCATTAAATATAAAAGCACATTTTTTTGGAATACAAAATTGCAGTTCCTTTACACTTTCAATTCATTAAAGACAAAATGTATCATGGGTTTTGGGAAAAATATTAGTCTAAGCAGCACACTTCTTCACAGTGTTTGTAATACAAAGTTTCGGACATTTTGAATTTTGCAAGATTGAACCAGAAGGGATTAAGAAAATGTAGAGTCATAAAGAGTGAATTACTATTGTAATAATTTTTAGGATGCAGTTAGAGTCCTTTTTCTAGATTCCTGTTCTGTATGGGAAGATTATCAATCCACCAGCCAGGAACGGTAAATGAGAAGGTTCTGGAAAGTGGTTATATGAAGGTGCAGAAAGGAGCTGCTCGAATGAGCATTTGTAAGAGGAAGAAGAAGTAGGACGGTGCAGTTATTTTCCTATATTTGCACTTCTTTCTATGTGCAAGCATTATAATGTTATGATGCCTAAAGTTTTTTTTCAGCACTTTTTGTGTTTCATTATTATTATTGACAAAAGAGTATATAGTAGAATATATATTGAAATGGCCATCTTTTAGCTTATCCCTTTTCCAAGCGAGCTCTTCTTATAGCAGAAAATGGACTAGACCTTTTGCCATAGTTAAAGGTCTGGCTGCGAGTAGTATAACATATGGTTGGTAGCTTGGTAAAGGCTCTGCCTCTTGGGAGACAGTCTTTTGATTGGAGTGAGATTCAGTGGACAGGTGAATCATCTGATTATGAATCACCCTCCCACATGGTCTGCGCTTCTTCGCTTTAAATTGTGGAGAAAGAATCGCTTAATGTCAAGTGTCTGGAGTACAGGGACGGACCAGTCACTGAAGCAAAGCTCTCAGCTCGACTTTTTCACTTTGGGGTGCCCTTTTAGAAACTCCAGAGAAGAGAAATAGGGTATCCATTTAAGGCCAAATTCACAACCTGGAAAAGGTTGAATAGCTGAATGAAAAGAATACTAATGAAGAGAGGGAATTGGCTTATTCTGACTTTGCTTGTGCCCTCTCTTTCTCTGTAGTTAAGAGCGGATGGATGGTGACTCTGAACTGAGAGGTGTCAGCTTATGGTCAATTACTTTAAACTAGATTTATCTTAAAGTTATATTTTCAGCGTTTGAATTGGTGTGATGAAATTGTAAATGCAATCGGACTAAAACAAAGGGGTTTTTTTCTCGTTCAGGAAATTGAAGCAGCTTGTCAAACATACCAGCAGCTGGTAAATGCTTTTGAGCTTCCGTTGGTCTGTGGTGATGATGATGTAATAGGTAGGTGTGGTTCTGGGGCTCCTTCTTCTTTGATATGCAATCCACTCCTGTTCATTTCCTCTTTTCAGTCCGTCAAGGTCAGACATCTGTGAGAAAAAAAACAACAATTTTTTTATAATAGAAATTGAAGTGCAATTTTAATTGAACTGCTTTAAATACTGTAAAGCTGCTTCCTTTAAAGCAGACTACTGTCTAAAGGCATGTTTAAATAAACGGGATGTGACTTCCACATCAGTATGCATTCAGCATGTTTCAACTGCCATTTTCTCAGCACTGTAATTTCAGTTGTGAGTTTATTTTGTTATTGGGTGGAAAACACACAGCACATATTTCCATATTGATGTAAACGCTGCTCTTGGGCGGATCGCTAAGGGTATTCCACTGCTCAAGTATTTAAAAATAAGTTTGTTTTTTTACTGCCCAAAGAACGATTGAATAGGAATGTTGCTCTGATTAAATCAGGGCCTTTATTGTAGTTTACTGAAGAGTTTATTGTGGGGTTACCAGGACTTTGCAAAGCACCTGCTAATGTGTACATACATTTCATTGTGGTTGCTAGGTAGTTGCTATGCTAGCCAAAAGAGTCTATATTATGATATGGCTTAGATTCCTTTAATGATTAAGTGTAGTTTTTAATATATCCAGCAAACAATTGGTCTTAAGTGCATTTTCATTCGTGTGTATTACTTTTATCTTTAGACTTGCATTCAGAGTTTTGTAAATAATATTATTTTTATTGCATAAATAATAAAAATAGTAATAATTTTATGTTTATGTATATGTGTTATGTTTGGCCATACTTTAAATGTTATATTTATATATATATATATATTTTTATATAAATATTTTTTTATTCATTCATTATTTTGATTTATTTGATTTTAAAGTTTTATTTTTAGCTATTTTAGTACTCTTGACAGATTACTTGTATAGGCAAAGTTTCTAAAGAAGTAAAAAAAAAATCATTTTAATTAAATAAATAAATTAGTAAAAATAACTAATAGAATTTGAATAGTTTTGCTTTTATTTATACAACAATTACAACACTGCTCGCATTACATTCTGATTGCCCTTCAGTTGAATCAAACCCCATGGCATTGTCAGCACTGTTGCTGTACTGTTTTTTAGATGCAGGAAGGTCAAAGTAGTAGTTCAGAAGGTATGGTACAGTTTTATCCCTCGTGTTGATAAAACATTGCATGCTGTAATCTCTGCCACTTTATACCATCGCACCCATCATAATAGCACAATACAGCACCACCAAGACACATCATGCCCATGCTGATCCGCATCCACACACTGATGCCTTTGACTGAGCACAAGAGCCTCCCAGATGATCTGGAGCTCACTGAAAAGATCCAATTGAGACACACCACTGAGTAATGGTGACTGAAAGGCTGCCAAAGCACTGGCTCTAAGAGTCGAGCTTTGCTTCTGTAATCCACCCTTGAGCCAATAGGAGGGGGCAAATAAATGACCGTAATTATCCCGAGAGCTGTTATTTGCATATCTTTGCGTCCTTTTTCCTCTGACATTAGTTTTAAGTCGCTTTGCCATTTAAGTTTCTATTTAGGTTGATTTAGTGTAAGTGTTGGTTACAGCCTCCATGACATTAAGGCAGCACTGCTCGTAAAAGACGTCGACGAGTGTGTAAGTCTCTGCTGCTAATCTACCTCAGCCCGCTTTTATTGCTCTTCAACACGGAAGGATTGTGCCAGTCTGCCACTGTGCCCGCAGTCTGTGCCACAACGGCCTACGACGCGTTTCAGGGCACTTTATAGAGGTATTAAAACACTTCCCCTCCAAACCAGTGTAGTTAGTGTAATTAAAGTCTATGGCTGCCTCCAAGTTCCCTAATCATTCTTTTCCCCCCTGGCGTGTTTTTTCTCTCTCTCTTACATTCTTTCTAATTCTGTCTCTGTCTATATCGCTCATCCTTTCTCTCTTTCTCTCTCACTCTATAATGGGAAGGATTTAGTTGTCTGATGAATAGCACTGCACTGGCTAACTGATCCCACAGGGTCTAAAGGGATGCTGATTCTGGCCAAGAGAAAAGGCCACAGCCCTGGAGATCATCTGATGATGGCGGACACACACTCCTCCAGCTGCGCCACTTCAAGGCTCTATCGCTCATCGCAGACCAGTTTTACTCAAGAGAGTGAAAGAGAGAGAGAAGCTTCTTCTGTATTACAGGTCCTTTCTCCTGCCTGTTGGGCTTTGCTGTTATAAAGTAATGCCAAAACCATGATTGCACTGCTTGATTTAGCACTTATATGCAATTTAAAAAAATTTCACAAAGCAGATGGTGATACTGTGCGAGTGGGTTTGTAGGAATAAAAAAAAAAGCCATTTTAAATTATTTTAGTAGGGAAGTTTGATCTTGAAATTGGAATATTTTAACACTAAGGAATGAAAATAAATCTGTTTAATTTTTAAAATAATTATATATATATTAGAATTGGGGCATCACGGTGGCGCAGTGGGTAGCATGATCGCCTCACAGCAAGAAGGTCGCTGGTTCGAGCCTCGGCTGGGTCAGTTGGCATTTCTGTGTGGAGTTTGCATGTTCTCCCCGTGATCACGTGGGTTTCCTCCGGGTGCTCCAGTTTCCCCCACAGTCCAAAGACATGCAGTACAGGTGAATTGAGTAAGCTAAATTGTCCGTAGTGTATGAGTGAATGGGTGTGTATGGATGTTTCCCAGTGATGGGTTGCAGCTGGAAGGGCATCCGCTGTGTAAAACATATGCTGGATAAGTTGGCGGTTCATTCTGCTGTGGCGACCCCAGATCAATAAAGGGACTAAGCCGAAAAGAAAATGAATGAATGAATGTATATTTTAGATTTGTATTTTTTTTTTTAGAATTTTATTTATTTATTTATTTATTTATGGGCCTCACGGTGGCGCAGTGGGTAGCACGTTCGCCTCACAGCAAGAAGGTCGCTAGTTCGAGCCTCGGCTGGGTCAGTTGGCGTTTCTGTGTGAAGTTTGCATGTTCTCCCTGTGTTGGCGTGGGTTTCCTCCGGGTGCTCCGGTTTCCCCCACAAGTCCAAAGACATGCGTTACAGGTGAATTGGGTAGACTAAATTGTCCCTAGTGTATGAGTGTGAATGGGTGTGTATGGATGTTTCCCAGAGATGGGTTGCAGCTGGAAGGGCATCCACTGTGTAAAACATATGCTGGATAAGTTGGCGGTTCATTCCGCTGTGGAAATGAAAATGAATGAATATTTATTTATTTATGCATAGTGTATGCATACATTTGCTTGCCAGTTTGAGAAGACTAAGAAAGAAAAACTACAAATAAATAAAAGCATAATAATGAATACATTTTGTTTGTCATTTGTTTGTCATTTGTTTGTAAACGCATAGGTTTTACTTTGATGCATTTTCCAATTCAAATCTAATTAGAGACATAAATTAATATTACAAAGTAATCCCCAACTAGTGAGCAAAATGCATTTCCTAATTGCCCCCCAAAACACTGTTGTTCAGTAGTATTATAATTTCCCCATTAGAAATGACAAAGTGTTGCCCTGGTACATGTCCACCTCGCTGCTTTTCACTGTCTTCTTAGTGACAAATCCCTCATGCCAGCAGGAAAGTGCATTGTGGGATTGCATCTGTAGTCACAGTGTCAGGCTCATCCATAAACCTCTGTGTGTTTTTTTTCGTCCTTTCTCCCACAAGCACAGTGATGTACAATGCAACCACATTCAGCACATAGCCCTGACCACAGCCACATACTGTAAAGGAAATCAATACTTCATAACAGCTCCCAGGCAGGCGGGGAATCCTGCATCTGTGTCTACAACTTGTAGGGAGAGACAGAGAAGTTCAGGTGTAGCAGGATCAATGGTGGGAGCCGTCAAACATATTAGCGTTTGAGTGTTTGAAAGAACTACTTTTTGTGACCAGATGTGGTTTCGTGTCACAGAATGAGAAAATAATCATACTATTTTATAGTATGTATTCTATACTGTGATAATGGCAATGATGATTAGCCTTGCACATTGATATACTTTATTCGGTCACACTTTACAATAAGGTTTAGTTTTAGTTAAAGTTACTAACATAAACTAATTGTAAACAATTGGTTGTATTTCATTTATCAATCATAGTTCAGCATTTAGTAATGTATTAAAATCCAAAGTCATGCTTGTTATCATAGTTAACATGAACTAACAATGAACAACTTTATTTCCATTAGCTAATTTTAATTAAGATCAGTAAATGCTGTAATAAATGTTTGCAAATATATTAACCAACAACTAACTTTATTTTTATTAAATACCTAGGAAGTTTTCAAGAACACAGATAACCTATATCAGTGTTTCCCAGCCTTTGTTTTACTTATTGAATTTTTTTTTTCAGTTTTTCCCCACCCCTGCCCAACATTTGTGTTCGATTTGAGCAAATACAAATGTTAATTGTAACTATATTATAACTATACGTCTGACCTGAAACTGTAACACGTGCACTGCACTGGACTGGACAAGATGCTTACAAAAATTAGTTGTGAACGTGTTTATTTGTTATTATTTAACATTGTAATTAACTTCCGACTAGAAATGTTTACATATGTTAACAATGCTATTTCTATTATTGACAGCTGGCCAGCCACCTGCAGTACTGTCACAGTCGACTGGGGAAGCCACTAGTCTACATATTACATATTACATATTACAGTCATGTGTTCATTGCGTTCATGTTTGATAAGTTCAAGCATTTTTATCTTCTTTACTCAGCTACAGTCATAGATAGATGTTTTCACTTCAGTGACGCATATGTGGCGTTTATGCGTGATGCGCCCTCTAGTGTCTTGGATGAA
>CAIGQW010055694.1:12012384-12067967 GCA_903798125.1 Danio choprae | reverse complement strand
GCATTGAGGCTTTGAAGTGGGGTTCTCCACTCCATGTCCCATCATTGTTTCAAATTAAGGGCTTAAAGATAGCGCCATTCCCTACATCTCAGCATTTTTGCATGGCCTCTCCTTTCATTTTTCTGCTACACTGTCAAAACGAAGAGCTCTGTGCAAACATTCCTTAAAACAAAAATGTCCAAAAGACTCTACTGGTGAGCTAGCTCTAAATTATTTATATGTAATATATATTTTTAAAAGTTCAATAGGAAAAATCTTGATGTAAAAACGTGATTTGAAAACTACTAAAATATTTCCATAAATAATTGTTTTGCAATTGTATTCTTGAATGCACAACCTAAAAACTTAATATCTGAACATTACTAAAAGTGATAAATTGTGATTGAGGTTTTTTTTTTTTAAAGTAAATCCAGAAATATAATCAAAATAGATCATTTTGTTAATAACATTGAAGTTATTAGGTTAACAATAATATGATTGGCATTTTAAGACCATTTTATTCCACTCCTCATATAATATTAAAATAATACCTAAAATAAGCATTTTTTTAATAGTTGTTTAAATATTCTAACAATGCACATACTGTAACCTCATGATCAAGTTTGACTATAATAAAAAACTAAGTTGGTGAATAATTATTTATATGTTGGATGATCACTTTTATGTTGTGTCACTAAAAGTTATCAAGGTCATGTCCATATATATGTGATAAGCTGATAAAGTAGTTACCGCAACAGGTCCAGTTATCATCATAGGTTTAATTTTTGGTTTAAATGGGCCTTAAAGTCACAGGAAAAATTATATCTCAGTGCTTTTGTTCACTCTTAGCTAAAAGTTCACATTTTCTTGCAAAAGTATTGCATTGCCCCAAGAAACCTTTGCTTGCAATGCACTGAAAAAGTTTTTCTTCCCACTTCATATTATTTCTATTACACAAGTTTATGAGCGAATGCAAAATTTGTCAGAGAAGTGGAAAAGTTTCTTGAGAGAATTCAAAAGCATTAAAATGCATTTTTTCCCCTTCCAGTCTCATATTTATTTCAGCACCATGTCCCATTAGGGGCTCCGTAGTTTCTTGATCAAGCTGGTTGATCAATAATGTCTTACTAGTTAAGTTGCCAGGTGGGGATACTGGCATTCAAAACAACGTTTGCATATGGATACAACAGTTCATGGTTATAGCGGTCTCAGTCCAAAGGTATCAGAGTTAGCGGTGCTTGACAAAATGTTGGATGCGTGTGGGCATGTGGTGGGCAGGTTCGTATAGGAGCCTGCAGCTACTGTACATTCTATGGTTATACGGTAGCTCTGACTGGGCAGAACAGATATGTAAAGAGTGAAGTTAGAGCAAACCACACTTGGGTATAAGTTAAGCCATGTTGTTGAAAAAGAATGTGTAATTTAGAGAATAAACTGTACATTGGTACTGTTCAGTTACATTGAAAATATTGTTTGATGTCCTATGAATTATACACGTTTTCAAATAAAGTTTTAACAGATTGTTCAGTAGTTATATATGTAATGTTACAAAAGATAAAATAATGCTGTTTTTTTTTATTGTCTGAAAAAATGACATGATTTTCGCTAAAATGTTAAGCAGCACAACTGATTTCAACATGCCTAATAACAATATTACTATTTAACTATACAATGTCCATTAATGCAACCTTGGTGAACATGACAGTTTTTGGTTTCTTAAGAACATACAAGGATGGCCTGCCAAGAGGTAGTTGGCTTCTTGAGGGAATACAGAGAATTAAACTGCTGAGACCTGAAAGAGATAAATTAAGCAAATGCCAGGCTGAGCTTGGATTAAATGCAGAACTGGGACATCAGATGTGGATAATATTGTTATTTGGTTTCCAATCTGAGGGGTGCATTAATGCATGGACAACAGCCATGGGTTAATACTCAGAATTGGATACCAGCTGATGGAATTGCACCATGATGGAAGGATGTAAATGAGATCTGTTAAGGGAGATGAAGAGGAGAGGTGAACAGTATTTGTTCAGGGTGTTTTTGCAGATTTATTAAGCTCTGAGGTGTAGAGAAGATTGAAAGTATAAAAACAAGAAAGACAAACAGCAACTCTCAATTATATTGAAAGGTGTGTGAACATTTTTTGTTTTGCAATAGCAGCAGAGCAGAGAGAACAGCAAAAGTACTCAGTCATGAAGCGAAGGGAAGCGTTTTGAGCGTCTGCTGGCATTGAATGCAGTCACAGTGTTCTGCTGTCTGTAAAAGGGCATCCCGAAGCTGAACAGGAGTGTTGCATCACTATTCTGGCCATTGATTTTCCTGGTATATCGACATCCACTCTGCATCACACTTAGATAAGTGATGTAGCTCGTATGCTGCCAATGTTTGTCTAAATTGGTTCCCTCCTCGCACATCTAGTCTATAATTGCCATTAAATATTTTTAGATATAGGCCTACAGTGACTCGCTGGAGGAGCGGAGAAATTTAGATGAACCTTCTGTTCTCTTTTGCGTGACTGCAAGCAAAGGCTTGTAATTTGTAATTGTTGGGATTTTTTTTTTACTGTTTGTTTAATTGTTTCGTATCAATGCACAGTTTTAAAAAGTATCTCTAAACAAGGGGACATTTAAGAAATGGTTGGTTTGTATGATTTGTATGTAATGAACACAATGACTGCCATTGTTGTGTAATTAGATTTTACAAGGTACTTCGGTTTCTCCAGCTTAGTTACTATTAAAGTAAAAGACCGGACTGCTGTTATCAGCTGCCATATATTCTATTCGTTTGCTAGTTGCGTCAATTAATGGAGGTTGATCACTATATTCGGACAAAAGTACCCTTTCATTGTGAGTCCGTGTGTGAACACAAAAAATCTAATTGGGACCTGCTGAGTTGTGCCGTTGGCCAAATCCTTTGAAATCAGGATGGCAAGGATGGAATAGTATGCCCATTAGCAGTAGGTTTTCTGGTTTTCTTTTACAGATGGTGTATTGATACTCTTCGCTTGTGCTCGAATGGACAGTACTGGCAGAGAAGTCATCCATCAAGTCCCATGTGTCTATAAGCTGACCGAGCCAAACTCCACATCTGCAGACTTCAGGGGTGTTAGTATGGCACAGGGATGTGCTGTAAAAGCAAATCTCTGGGCCACTGACCACTTTTGGGAGCCTGTTTGATGTTCTTATTCTTCCACATGGGCCACAGACAGCCGCCTGGACGTTTTAGTTCTCCATTGGTTGATGCCTCCCAAATAACAGGTCTGGAAAACCGCCTTTTGCGCTGACCTTGCTGTTGTCATTATGTCCAAATCTGGCTTGTTCCATGCATGTACCTTACTATTAGCAATCAGCAAGGAGATTAGCCTAAAATACACCACATTCAAATGCCGCTGGTGGTGTGTGTGGCTGAGGGAACTTGTGGAACTGGGACAGGGTGGAGCTGTTCTTGGTCCTGCTTCATGGAAAAGGTCTTTCGCAGCATGGATGGTTTCAGCATATTTACACAAGAGGAATGAACGAGCAGTCGCTCTTCCTACACAGTCCTGCTTTTCACACGTATGCCCCACGGTCCCGTCACCCACACATAGCAGTATTTCTCCCACACTTCCTGACTGAAAGGGGCGTTTATGTAAAGGCATTGGGGCCCGAGTCCCAGACCACTTCGTATGCGAGGAGGCCACATGTCGAGCAATCTGTCTCACAAGCAGCACCTTGAGCGTTCATTAAGAAATCCTTAGCCAAGAGTACCCGCATCCATTGTGAATTCTCTCTAATTGCTGCGCTGCCTCATTTGTATGCCTCTTTAAACACTCTGCCTACAAGGCTTTACCCCTCTCATTAACAACAACTTCCTGTCAACAGAAAGATGGTAGTTTGTTTGTTTTGATGTAACGGGTCTAACTAAAGAACATACGGGTAACATGTTGTTCTCCGAGACAGATCAGGGACCAGATTCATTAAAATCTTTATGAGAAAGTAGTTGGGAATGATTTAGTTTTTTGTTTTTTTGTTTTGTTTTTTGGGGGATACGTTTCAAGAAGTTCACAAGTGCAATTGCAAATTCTAGGTCTGAACTGAACTGTGAAACTATTGGCTCTGATTTCATGTTCCAAATAATTTAATATAATCGTAGTTTAAAAAAGAAAGAAAGACAATTTCTGTATGGACTTCACAAAGACTTGATTGAATGTTATAAAAAAATGTTAATAGGACATAGTCTTTTTTCCTAACAGTCATTGGTTCTTTAGAATATATTCTTGTGTGCTCTGCAGACTTAAGAAAAGCAACAATTTTACAATCTCATGTGGGTTGAATATAAGTGAATTTAGGTGAACGGTAACTTAAATAAATTAACTATTTTTAACCAAGGTGGAATGGACTTTTAATTTCCCATAATACATTTCATTTCATTGCATTTCTTTGCTTGTAATTCCACCTTAATTTCCATTGAGATGTGGCCAATTCTATTCATTTTCCAGCTCACAAACTGAAAATGAGCCATTTCTTCATTCGAGAATTTTGCCCAGTGCTGCTGGTACAGAAGAACAGAATGTGCAAGACTGATGAGATGTGGAGCTGGCAAATAGAAACCTTCTTAAACGGGCCAGCTTTCACTAGTTGAGCTGCGTGACTCCGTATCCCTCAGACTTAGGAAAGCATTTTCTGAGACTGTGCCAGAAATCCCTACCATAATGGATTACTGTTGACCACTTGATACAAAAGCCGAGGCCTTAAACCTTAAAGCAGCAGGCTAAGCCTGGCTTAATGTTTGCTCATTTGCACTGGTGTGAGCTGTGGGCCCTGTGCTTCAGAGGGAAGAGGATGATGCCAATCAGGCCTCGTGCCAACAGGTGCTCAGCGAGCTTGGGGTTGCGTTCAATAGGAAAAATGCCACAAAGCGCCTCAAGCGAAGGCTTATGGGGAATCTCAGCTCTCTTCACAGAGAATCCAAAACTGATGATTCTGAGCTTAGTCCACCAGCTGCGAAAGGCAGCTTAGTGCACAAATCACAGACCAGATAGCAGTTCAAATGTAAATCTTCACTACTGCTAATGCCCAAACAATTAGCTGCTCGTGCCCACATATTAGTTCAGTTAATCTGTTAATGGTGAAGTCTGTATGAGAGCTAGAAGCAAATACAGAGCTTACAAATAGAATTTGTTGCATAGATATAAGCTAAGATTATTACT
This sequence comes from Danio choprae, assembly GCA_903798125.1. Lineage (NCBI taxonomy): Eukaryota > Metazoa > Chordata > Actinopteri > Cypriniformes > Danionidae > Danio > Danio choprae. The sequence goes on along the minus strand of CAIGQW010055694.1, from coordinate 12,062,800 downwards.
AATAAAGCACCAAGCACTCTTTTTCTGTAACTCTGCATCATGATCTTAAAACAAGGTTAATTTTTCCATATTAGTGGAGTTAATATGGCAACGTAGTACTGTAGGAAGTAGGTCAGGGAGTTTTTCAATGACTCTCCGGGTGTAGTTATGTAGATTTGTGCTACATCTGTGTACAAATGTTCAGTCACGCTGTGGCAGGCTGTGATCAAGGTCTGACGATCACCTATCTTTACGTGCTGGAAAAGAAAGCTGTACGTGCTTTCAAGTTCAGAAGCTTCATAAACATTGAAGTTGTCACATAGTACAGTTACCTTTTGATGTTGCATGATCATGTTCGTAGCTAGTTATCAAAGCCTGTTTGAGCTGGTTACGTTCCCCATCCATCATGAATGTTAGTCAGAAGTCTAAAGGGCTTTCTCTGAGTGCTTTTTGGTGTGCATAGTGGAAAGTGACTTTAAATTATAGACCTTATGGCGAGTGTACATATGATGGAAACTGAAGAGCATGTCCTCAGTCTTCTTGTGAACGTTTGATCTTGCACGTTTTCCAAATAGCAATGTTTTGTCTCCAATTCTTAGTTCGAACGTAATGACATGCTCTTCCTTTTAAATATGGGTAAGTGCATAATATTAACCAATCCGAAGATGTATTTGCCTTCATTCTAGTATCTAGTTCTTTTCTTATTTCAAACAGTTGCCATGAGTTGTTCCGCCTGAACATTTTCCTCACGTGAACATCAGAATGTGGAAGTAAAATGTGTCACAAACATGCTGTTTTGCTACAAATACATCCTGTAACAATCTCGATAGATCAGTAGGTGGATAGTACAGTTAGATGCTCTTTTGTGGCTGTACTTTGAAAGCCTTGACCATGTAAACATTAATACTTTGAAAGCAGTTCAGTTTGATGTGATTGTGATTACCTCTGAAAGATGTTGAATGTGGACATATTTAGGCATATTTAGTGGTGCCCACTAAATATGTATAAAATATGTATAAAATTGACAAAAAATGTCATATTTTTAGGTGTAAACAGGGGTGTTAAAGGGAGAGTTCGCCCAATAATCTAAATTCTGCTACTATTTACTCACTTTTCGCTTGTTTAATATCTATTTCAGTTTCCTTCTTCTGTTGTACACAAAAGAAGATATTTTGAAAAATGCTAGTTGCTGTATTTATTCCTACTGTGGAAGTCGATGGGTCCCAGCAACCAGCATTCTTTACAATATCTTCTGTTCAACAGAAGAAAGAAACTCATAGGTTTAAAACCACATGACGGAGAACAAACAATGAGCTAATTTTCAATTTTAGGTGGACTATTCCTTGACCACAAACCACAAAAGAAACTAATTTCCTTTTCTGAACATTTTTGTTTTCATTTCTCACCTTGACTGTCTTCAGTTTTTTTTCTCCTCTGTCTTTTCTTGCTTTTTCTTTCCTTCTAAACATTCTCTTTCTGCCTTGTCTGGTTTCTCTCTCTCTTTCTCTCTCTCTCTTCTCTAATGTAATATCCTTGTTGTGGCTTTGTGGCGGTCTCTTTGACTCATGTTGGCCATGTAGAAGAAGGTGTTGTAGCTTTGACAATCCGCTGAGTGTCTCGTGTAGACCTGCTCTTGTCTGCCTGGGGGGCTGAGCTGGACATATTTGTCATCTCCAGTGCAAGCACTTTTCACTATTTTTCCCAGTAGCCCACTCAGAGCTGTGAGCAAGAATGGCTATGGGACCAGCCCCTTCATTAGACTGAATCACACAGGACAAAACACTGCTCAGAGCAAAAATAAAAAAGCATGGGTGAGAGATACCAAAGCCATGTTTTAAGACATGTGGTACTATACTGCTAGGTCATGTTTATGTTAATGTGGTCACTTGCATGCGTGTTGGACTGCATGTCTGGCTTGACAAACAATGAAAGAGTTCCTCTGTGGTTTCTGCTGTTTGAAAGAAAAGAGCGAATATGCGTCAGTTTCGCTCCGTCTGCCTGTCCTTGGTGTCTGCCTCAGTGCATTATAAGAAACAGCCATTCTGTTTGCAGAGGTGATGAAAGCCCAGAGGCAATTTTCACTCAATCTACCTAATATCCGAATCAATTTTAATTCAGTTGGGTTTAGGTTGGCCTCCGCCTCCAGCAAGAAAGCGCAAGGTGATGGAAGAAAGATATAAACACCCTTTAGACTTTTTGGATGATGCCATTGACCAGGATCTGCTTTGCTGTGTTTGGGATGACGTGGTACTTTCCAAAATTTGTGTTGAAAATAGTTTGAATATTCTGCGTATTTAGCTTTATTTGATTTAATTATATTTTCCACATGCCCAGGAAGTTGAACTAGTATTTTTATTGAAATATATTATCTAATCATAAATTCAGTTTATTAAAAATTTACCAACTAATAGCATCATGGACAGGCAACCTCTACCTGCTACAGTGCATTTATTAAATATTTATATATAGTAATATAAGTATATTAGTAAAGACACAATGGTGGCGTATACATTTTTTTATAGATTTTTAATTTGCATTCTTAATAAGATTTGCATACATATATAGCAACATAGTCAAAATGATCCATGTTCAGATTGTCTCAAAAAATAAAAAGAAATTTAGGTTTTGCGACATGGTGGCTCAATGGTTAGCACTGTCGCCTCACAGCAAGAAGGTCGCTGGTTCGAGTCCCGGCTGGGTCAGTTGGCATTTCTGTGTGGAGTTTGCATGTTCTCCCCGTGTTCGTGTGGGTTTCCTCCAGGTGCTCCGGTTTCCCCCACAGTCCAAAGACATGCGCTATAGGTGAATTGAATAAACTAAATTGGCCGTAGTGTATGTGTGTGAATGGGTGTGTTTGGATGTTTCCCAGTACTGGGTTGCAGCTGGAAGGGCATCCGCTGTGTAAAACATATGCTGGAAAAATTGTCGCTTTATTCCGCTGTGGCGACCCCTGATGAATAAAGGAACTAAGCCGAAGGAAAATGAATGAAAAATTGGGTTCATATTTTAGTTTAAATTCAGCAATCTAGATTAGTATGCATTGGCAGAAGTAACATAGTAACTTTTAAAAAATGTTTATCATTTCTAGGCCCACATGGAATCTGCGCCGGCATGAAATACCCAGATTTGTGAGCTCATTATTCAGTCTATTTATTTTATCTATTTAATTAATTTATATTATTTATGTAAATGTATGTAATATATTTATTCAAGCTAACTATTAAACATATAATGATGTATTTTTAATGTTATCAGACAAACGTTTTTATCTGGAAGGACTTTTTTTGAAATGTGAATCCTTAAAAAATGGTAGACTTTTTTTTTTTATCGAAAGTAATTTTTAAAAGATTTTTATATTATTTTATGTATTATTTATGATGTCTTTTTATTGTTATATACCTATTTATTATAGAAAAGTGTTATTTCTAAAAAATATTTGTACATTTTATGTTTTTGCCATGAAATAAGCTGATATTTATTAATTTGTTCAAATATGTATTTATTCATTTTCACATACATTTACAGATTGTTTCCAAAATTATTACCAGAAATAGCAAAAACAAAAAAAGCCACAGATTCTGTCTGACCCTGATCATCACATAATCTAAATGTCGCATGCTGCTTTTAAATCTTGTGGCCACTATTCAGTATATATTGAGTAATACGCAATACATCATACATAGCCTTTTGTGCTTTTATACTTGTCCACAGTTTGACCTTTCCCAGCAGGTCAACAGTGGCTGTTTTTATTAAGATTCAGAAACACACTCTGTGAATGAGCATTGGATGTGGATCGCTGGCACCGGTTCAGTTTGATTGAGTAGCTTGTAGACAGTCACGGTGATTGATGGAGCTGCTCTCAGTGGTGTAGGAAAGGTCAGAGTTGGGTTTCAGCACCCCGTCCCGCATACTATATCCAGCTTACCTTATGTGTCTGGTCTGCGCATGTGACTGTGTCCCTGCCCCCCATCCCGCACGGTGACTCATCCCGCAGTGACCCAGGCAGAGGGGTCAGGGAGAGGGCAGCCTCGAGGAAGGTGACCCCTGCAGGCCTGGGGCAAAGGTCGAGGCAAACTTTGCTGACCTTCTGCTTGGAGAAGCAAACTTAAGATGTTACATCAGGTCCAAAATAACATTGTGATATGGAGTGACTTTCAGATTTGCGGCCTGTTTTTCCATATAGATTATTGCATTGCATTCTGTAGGGCTGAAAGATTTCCACAATGCATAAAACATGGATGTAATCACAGAATCCAATCAAAAACTGTATTTATTGTAGAACACAAATTTGCCAGACCTTCGGATGAACAAATCAAAAGTACTGCTGCACACCTAATCAAATCGTGATATGGACTATTATCTGTGAACGTCAAACTGAAAAAAAGATTATGTAAATATGAGATCTGCATGTTCTGCTTGTCTTTATGAATGAAGGATGCAGTTTGAATTACTACACACAATCTGATGCGTGGTGTTCACGGTCAGCCTCTGCTTTTTATGTGAGGACATTAGCATATGATTTTTATTTCCATAACAGATCTGAGAGTCGATTTGCTGACATTTTACCATTTTATGTGAGAAAATCTACTGATTATGTATAAATAAAAACTAGCAGTATCTTGCAGGAAAACCAATCAAAACATTTTTTTTAAGTTTAATTTTAGTTTGCTTTAAGAGAAACATAAAATATTTAAAAAATTCTATTTTTATCAATTCTTCATATGACATTTAAATGAATACATTTCATGATTTCAATTAAGTGGACATGCTTATTGATTACTGAAATGTTTTTTTAAATAAAATACAAACAAAGCAGAAATTGAAAATAAAATTAATCTGAATTCAAAGGGCCCTATTCAGGTTAAAAATTACTCTTTGCATTTTTTTCATAAGGAAATTGTTGTAGTTTATTTTTATCATCATTATTATTATCATTAGTGACTTAATTAGCAGACTGTTAGTCAGTGGTATATGTTTGCATTAAAGGTGCTATTTGTAGAATTAAGAAATATAAAGTATTAGCCGGGGCCTCACAGTGGCGCAGTGGATAGCACGTTCGCCTCACAGCAAGAAGGTCGCTGGTTCGAGCCTCGGCTGGGTCAGTTGGCGTTTCTGTGTGGAGTTTGCATGTTCTCCCTGTGTTGGCGTGGGTTTCCTCCGGGTGCTCCGGTTTCCCCCACAAGTCCAAAGACATGCAGTATAGGTGAATTGGGTAAGCTAAATTGTCCGTAGTGTATGTGTGTGAATGGGTGTGTATGGATGTTTCCCAGAGATGGGTTGCAGCTGGAAGGGCATCCGCTGCGTAAAACATATGCTGGATAAGTTGGCGGTTCATTCCGCTGTGGCGACCCCAGATTAATAAAGGGACTAAGCCAAAATGAAAATGAATGAATGAAAGTATTAGCCACATTGGTCCCGAGCCCATTGTCTTGAGTCATAGTCTAGTTTCACTGCATGAATGCATTTCTGTTTAACTCCATATGTGCACCAGCTCACACATCAGTTTTACATGTACATTTTGCTTTTCCATAAACTTTGTGTACAGTCAAATCTGAGATCTAGTAGATTTAAGCTGAGTCATGTAATGTTTCCTGACATCCTTTTGCATCAGCTTTGCAGAGGACTGAAGTATTTATGACTCTCCTAATAGTTGACTAACAGTGTTTCTATTCAGACCCAGTGCTGTTATTCCAACAAGCCTCTGCTAAGTCTAATTCATGTGTATGGATCTTGGATATAGATGACTCATTGGCTGAACTTAGGTAATAGTGCTACTACTGCATGACATAGAGTTATGAGTGGCCATTGAAAATGTTTTCTTCAGTACACGTTGATTTGACTGGATCTTTAATTGTTGTTACTAGTAATAGTTCATACAGGCAGAAACGTATCAGTATCATTGTTCATACTTGAGGTTAGAGCTGTGGTTCTGTCTACCTTTTTTAGGCAATATTCAAAGGATTATATTGTTTAATTATTTTATTTTATTTTTATCTGATTCAGTTTTACAGCTTGACATAACTAGAAAAATGTCTTCATTACAAAAAAAGCCCACGATGCCTTAAACCTGACCTGTAGGATTTGCAAGATTGTTTTTACAGATAAGAAGATAAGAAGAACTATCTGGTTTGAGGTTTATCAAAGTGTTGGTTTTATATATATATATTAGCACCTCGACAGTGAAGTCCAGAGAAAATCAGGACAGATTAAGGGAGTGTTGTTTGGTTTTACATTTCATGTGTGCACTCTCCCTCAAAACTTATTCATTCATTTAAACCATCAAGGTGTACGGTTACATATAACTACAGTTGTCAAACAGTCTCTGATGTGAGGCTTTGAGCGAACAGGCAAAGCAGCATTCCAGTCTCGCACCGTTCCTCACTGCAATGTCAATGACTGCCAGGACGCCTTCTTTCATATAATTTATGCCACTTATATCAGCTATCATAAATACTCAGTTACACCAGAAACTAAATCGCTCCTAGGCTGTGAACACAAACAGCCCTCAAGTGCTGCACATATTGAGTAGGCTCTTCTTTTCTGTTTGCTTTCAGATTGTTTAAACTGTAGACAATGTAGCAGATTGTTTAGCGGTTGACACAATTCTATGGTATATATCGTCGTCGTACTGCCCAGTTCTAGTGTGTGTGTATGTGTGTGGCCCGTGATTTTCTTTGCCATCAGAGAGGCGGAAAAAGAGGCAGATAAAAGTGTGCTTGATAAACGAGTGTGTGACTCCCACCCTTCCTGTGATGGATGATGCAAGAGAAGAGGGGAGCCTCCTCCCCTTGAGAGAGACTACAGAAGGCCTGCGACTGCCAGGGTGCTCAGCGGTGCAGAGCAGGGCTCCCAGAGCACCTTGGGAAATGACAGATTTTTGCAAGCGATCGATAGTCTTCTCTCCAGCAGCCTAACTTACCTCCTGTGGTCGCTCAGGCTATTAATCCGAGGCACTGTAATTTCCTCCTGAAAGCTCCTGGAGGAAGAGGAGGAGCAGGCGGGAGTGGAGCTGGCTCTAAACGGCAGCCTTTAAAGGGCCAAAGAGCGGGTGACACGACAGGGATTTGTCTTCTAAAAGTTTTCCCTTACAAATAATACACTCACAAGCGAGCTTTAATAAATGCTTTGTAGACAAATTGCACCATAGCGGTAAGGAAATGAGAGTTGCAGCACTGCCTCGTCTTACTTCCTGTCCTCATCTCCTTCACTTTGATAGTCTCTGTTTGTTTGTCTCCATTTCCTCCTATTAATGTCTCTTTTGCTGTCTTCTGTTATGAGTTTTGTAAGCCCGGTGCAGTAATCGGTGGACAGAATGAGTTTGGGAAAAGCAGTTGACAGAGGTGTGGAAACAGTTTAATAAGTCGGGGGAGTTGGTGAGAACATGTAACAGAGGTTGTAATGTTGAAATGGTTGCTGTCACAAGTTATATAAGGCAGAGACATCTAAACTCTTGTTTCAATGCAGTCCCACCTGGGAGTTAAGTGAGCTAGCCATGTTTATTTCCTCTAACATGTGCATGCACATTAGCTGGGCATGTGAACATTCATGGATTATTTTAGTTTAACAAACAAAATTCCAAAAGTTTTCCTTCTTTAAGGAACACTCCACTTTTTTTTAAATAAGCTCATTTAACAACCCCTATAGAGTTTATAGTAGAATTTTACCATTTTCAAATCTATTCAACTGATCTCCAGGTCTGGCAGGACCATAGCTTAGCATAGATTATTAAATTGGATTAACATAGACCATTAGCATCTCACTCAAAAATCACCAAAGAGTTCCAAAAATTTTCCTATTTAAACTTGACTCTTGTGTAGTTACATGGTGTACTATAGCACAGCGCGACTGGCACAAGCTCCCTGTGCAAGTCAAGTTGGAAGTTACCTAGCTGAGGACTATTTTCAGGCACTCAGTAATATCATTGCACCGGTTGCAGCCATGGTACAGCAGCAAACTTCCTTGATTATTATTCTGAAGTTAATGTACAGTCCCTAGCTATATTGGCCTAGAAAATAGCAACTATTTATTTTCGGTCAGCCTTAGTACACAATGTAACTACATAATAGTCAAAATCTGAAAGTTTATATTATCGAAACTCTTTGGCCATTTTTGAGTGAGATGCTAATCGTCTAAACTGATTGAATGATAGATATGGGCAGCACGGTGGCGCAGTGGGTAGCACAATCGCCTCACAGCAAGAAGGTCGCTGGTTCGACCCTCGGCTGGGTCAGTTGGCATTTCTGTGTGGAGTTTGCATGTTCTCACCATGTTTGCGTGGGTTTCCTCCGGGTGCTCCGGTTTCCCCCACAAGTCCAAAGACATGCAGTATAGGTGAATTGGGTAAGCTAAATTGTCCGTAGTGTATGAGTGTGAATGGGTATGTGTGGATGTTTCCCAGGGGTGGGTTGCAGCTGGAAGGGCATCCACTGCGTAAAACATATGCTGGATAAGTTGGCGGTTCATTCTGCTGTGGCGACCCCAGATTAATAAAGGGACTAAGCCAAAAAGAAAATGAATGAATGAATTATTATATATATTGTAAAACTCAACTGTTGAAAAAATGAGCCTATTCTCAAAAAAATGTAATGTTCTTTTAATATGTTTTCTTTTTTAATAGAATTTTCACGAAGAGGTGCCCATTAGGTTTGTTTGGGCCAGATTAAAAGAGAAGAAAAATATTAGTATGCTAGTATATATTAGTATATAAAATATTAGATCATACTCGCTGTGAATTACTGTGCGGTTAATCTCAGATACTCATCTGAATATTTTACTGCTGCTCAGTGATATTACTCGCATACCTGCTGATACCTGTATGAATGCACAGCATACAAGAATTTTTTTTAAAATGTAAAACTGCGAGAAGTGTCGCCGATGACTGCCAGGTCATTGGTATTCAGTTGCTAGGGTGTTCTGGGAGGCTGTTAGCATGTTGATATGCGGTTGTTAGGGCATTCTACGTGGTTGATAGGTGGTTGCCTAGTGACCCAAGTCAATGAAGCCCATCTCCAGGTCTCTCTCATATTCTGTGTGCTTCCTTTAGTGCATATCTATTAGATTTTTTTCCTTCCGTTATATTGTTTTACCAAATTAATTATAAGTCTAATTGCTGTATGACTTGCTGGTTACATACTTTTGTTGTATTTTATCTATTGTGACATTGACATTCTGATTCTGCTGATTTCATCTGTTTTGTCTTGATTTTTTTTCAGGATGGCTACTATTCACACCGACCCAAGGAGAAAGTCCGCGTGGACAGCAACAATGAAAACTCTGTTCCCAAAGACTTTGAGAATATAGACAACAGTAACTTCGGTGCACGTTCCCAAACACAGAGACACGCACCTGGCAAGCACAAACAAGGCCTTCTGGAAAAGGCACATGCACAGCAAAGCCTGAGCAAGAACTCCAATGAGGTCATTCAGTATGCACAGAACAAAGCTGGGCTCAATCAGACGCACACTGATCTTCACCAGAGGGCCAATCCCACCCTCCGCCCACAGCAATCCCAGCAACATCGGCACCACTTCCAGCGACCCAAACGATCGATCACACCCACTGCTGACATCAAGTATGACCAGCCACCCAAATGTGAGATCAGCGGAAAAGAGGCGATCTCCGCCTTGTCCCGTGCTAAGACCAAGGAGTGCCGGCAACAGATAGTGGAGGTTTACTGCCGCCACAGAGAACACCAGCTCATGCCAGATAAAGTCACCCGTTACTGTCCTGTAGAGGGTGAGCAGACTCTCATTGCACTAGGATTTTTTTTTATCAAAGTGTTTTGTTACATTTAATATGTTTGAAGTTATCATTTAATGGACAATTCATGAAGTGAAAAATGTCCGTTTTCTAAATGCGTGTTGTTGAGCTTGAGAATGATTCTGATCAAAATGACAAAACAATCTCCAACCAAGTCTTGCCCAATATTTTTCAAGATTTTTTTTAAGAATTTGATAATCTGTCAAGTTTGTAAAAAAAATGCTGCTTCTGTTTCATTGTTATTTATATTTATATATAGATATTAGGGATCAATCACACAGAATTGGCTTTTCAGTTTTCAAACTGCCTATTTGTTGACTTTTGAAAAGACCAGTGCTCTGTGCATTTTGTGTTGCTAAGCAACCACTGAATCACCAGTCTTTGTGCTGGAACGCATGACTTTGGGGGCTTTTTCTGCACAGAGTTGGCTTCTGCACCATGTGATCAAAGCCTTAGAAGACCTTTTTTCATGCACTGGGGTCATGTTCAATCAGGTGCTCTTTAGAATAAGAGTGTCCCACCCCCATAGCTGTCTAGCAAAAGTCTTCATCAATACAGAACTGAAAACTGTACTTGTCAGGTTTTTAACTGGATACCATGATGTTTTCCATTGGGATAAGTACTGATTATAATCATAAGCTTGCACTAGCATGCAGGCAAACATTATCTGGTGTTCATGGGAATTTAGGATAAATAATGTTCAAAATAATGATGGTTTTCCTGAATTAGATGTCATCCTGTCTTTGGAGGTTTATGGAAGTCGCGTATTAAGAGTCACAGGGCTGGTAACAGACGTTTACAGCGATTGTAATTACAATCAGAGACAAGCTGGAAATGAGATTCTGGATTTCCGCACAAGGTTAGATGGATGTAATTGCTGTACAGTGTTTTTCCCCCTTTCCATTTCCCATAGCTGACTACAGAAAACATATTCATGCAATTATGCAGTGCTCAGTCATCTGCGCACAAATCAGGACTGTGGATGCGTTCTAATAGAACAGTGACAGATCTTCTCAGTGCTCAGAGCCTCTGCCCAGAGAAACTTCCAGAAACCAGAATGGGTTTTGACATATATGACAGGGACATCACCACAGAGACATGAGTCTGGGACATGCAGAGGTTGTAAGGGACTGAGGCGGGGCAAGAACGCCTCTATTTCCAGCAAGTACAGTAGACCGAGCAAGCCGCATGGAGGATCCTTGTATGTATTTATAAAGTATAATTGCATTATACAGTAAATAAGCTCAGTCTTTGATGGCAAACACGTGAGTGCTTTGCCTCAGTGGTGGCAATTAGCTCAGAAACAGCATAAGTTTGAAGCAAACGGCAGGTTTTTAATGAACATTGTTGGATGAATGAGTTTCAAATGTGGTTCTGGCCATCGGTCATGAGGGCCCACAAGGAATCTGTGCATTTTTCACATTTTCTATGTTAACTGTTAAGGGAAATCTGCAGAATAGATTGACTAAACTGAGAGTGTTACCGAAGCCCAAAGGCTGCTTGTTACCTAAATGGAGAAATATTGACATTTTTGTTTTTTCAATATTTGAGAGGATTACCTAACTAAAATCTGACATTATTGGAGTTATGAATTTTGTCTCTGTAGAAAACTCAGCAGTATTCAGGTCAGAATATACATGTAAAATTGTAAAATTAAGGAATGCTTTTAAGCTAAAGTAGAGCATTGCCATATTAAAAGTTGCATATCTTCCTATTATTATTTTTTGTAATTATTTTTATTTAAAGGCCCATTTTCCATCAATACTGTTTGTAAGTCTGTTCACTTCAGGGTCAGTAAGTTTATTTGTGGTATTAAATACTTTTATAACGCAAGAAAAATATATGTAGTGGTTCTTTTTAAATATTCATTTAAAAGCGTTCACTTTTCTCACATCAATATTATGCATCAAAGCTATTTTCAGTACAATAATAAAATGTCATTTATATTAATAAGCAATGATAAAATGTAAAAGTTGTTATATTACTGAATACACAACTGTATATTATTTTATTACTGTTTTTTTGTTTTTTAAATCAGCCTTGGTAAGTATGAGATATAACTTCTTAAAAATCTCCCCTCAAGCTTTTGAATGGTAATGCTTGTCTCTTTAAATGCTACAACAAAAATCTATTTACACTTATTCTTTACTTATCATGCTTGTGATAGAGCAACAGCAGAAAGATCTCCGAGCAAGAAGCAACTTTGAAAATGCTCACTGCTTTGGGCAAAATCGCACAACTCTGCTTCTATTCCTAGACATTCACGTTCTCTGACAGAAGGACTAGTGTTTCAGTGAGAACACATAAGAAACACATGATGGTCAGGCCTGTCCACCCTGTAAAGACAGAGGACACTGAGGGGTTAAGGTGATTTAATTGCACTTAATAAAGGACCTTCTTGCCTCTCCCAGCCTCCACCCATCCGGGGTCAGCCAAGCTCTCCCTGAGGGCCAGGAGCGGTGCCTTCTCCTGCCCCCATTTAGGCTCTGTCACAGGGTCTGGGAGACCGGTGCATTTTGGGACAGTAACGACAGGCTCAGCTCTCAGATTATAGTCATTACCCCCTCACGGCCCATGTCCTCAGTCAGCATGGCTTTGCGCCAAAACATAGTGCCTTCAATGTAATTTCATATGGGCTTTTAAAATTAACCTCATGCCCTGTAATGAGTAATTCAGCTTGCCCTTCTTTAGAAGTGGCAGGCTATACCATGACACGGAGAGAGAGGCAGTCCGCCACGTACAGTATTTATTCTGTGGGCATTTTTAGAAAACCACAAACGACCGAGGCTCAGCCCTTGTGGTCTGTGCTATTTGTGAGCTCTGAATGTATGTCTGAAGGAAGCCGGGGATGGTGTCTTATATCAGCTATTGTGAAGATGCTATCAGTGGAACACTTATAGGCCAATAGGTGATCATGTGGTGGATCGCTGCGGTTCTGAATCCAGCAATATAGCAGCGTTGCAATAGATTGAGGTGCCCTCAACTGGGTTTAAGCAGGGTTCCCACGAGTCCTGGAATATCAGGGAATCTTAAAAGACCTATTCCAGACATTGAAAGCCAGGGAATTGAATATATATTTTTGTCAAAGTAATGGAATATCAGGGATTTTTTTTAGACATTTTTTTATCACGTTTTTTTTTATATGTTTTGCCTACTGTTATGTTTAGTCTACTTTTTCAGTGCCATTTTGTTCCTTTCTCGCTTGTCAACTGGCAATCACTTTCGTCAAATGCTGTACTTGTTAAAACACTACATTGTTTTGTGTCTCCTCAACACAAAGGTTTTTCTGTTCATTTTTCAAGTGCGCTCTTTTCTGCAATTGTATTAGGCTTCTGATTCATTTGCCTATGGATTAATGACTAGGAAAAACAAACAGGCAAACTACTTGCGATTCAAACAAGCGTGTTTATGACAGTATATTAAAATTAAAATAATATGATGAAAAAAAAAATACCAGTTTGCAGCCTCAGTCAGCATAACAAGCTGTTTTGTACGGCTAAAAATGAATGGATTTAGTTTTTTAGGATGGTTTTTAAGGATTAAAACAAGCTAGTTTTTATTTGTTAACTTTTATAAGATTAAAGAGTTTTTTCTGTTCATTTATTGCACCCTTGCTAAGTAAAAAGTATTAATTTCCTGTCCCCAAACTTTTAAACAGTTATGTATACCATTAAAATTGTTCATTTAGCAGTTGAAATCATTTCTTCATGTTGTTAATTTAGTCTTGAGTTCAGTTTGACTAATGTGTCAGCGTGTGTGTATTTGTTCAGGCAAAGTGAACATGAATGTGCAATGGGAGGAGGACTCAATGGAGACTGTGCCTGCAGTACCAGTGCGGATCGCCTTCATGTTGGTGGTCCACGGACGCGCCGCACGACAAGTGCAGCGTCTCTTTAAGGCCATATACCACACGTCTCACTTCTACTACATTCATGTGGACCAGGTATGACTTCAACACATCGACTTTTATAAATAAACTCACTAATCAGACCTTAGTGGGATCTTTTTTCAGATTTTTGTGGCCTAAACTGACAGATTTTGCTATATACACACACACCACTGACAACTTTGTCTTTTTTGACATTTGTATTACTTTTAGACCTCAAGAACCATTGTGTTCTATAACTTATACATTTCAGTATTTGAAATGTAATGAAATAAAAATTGTGAATACGAGTCACAATGACCTCATATAAAGCAATTTGCAACATTTCAGAATAAATAGATTTAAGTAGACAAATAAATAGACAAGATTTTGTGGAGTTGTGTCTAGTAGTGCTTGGGTGACCGGTCAGAGCCATAGTGGGGTATGGGAATGGGTAAACAATGTGCTCGAAACCCCTTCATTTATTCATTCGTTCATTCATTCGTTCAGTAGAATCTGTTTCAAAAGCCTGATGAAAGAATATTAAAGAGCCATACTTCAGTGTCTTTCACACCATTCACTCTCCCAGTCTGGCAAGTGATAGAGTGTGAACATGAAAGGCTGTTTGTTCACACGCACACACACACTCATTTACACACACAACACTGCAAGCCCCTTCGTTAATTACACACATACAAAAATACATTTAATGAGCCACTTGAATTTATGGCAGGAATGCATAGGACAAGAACGCTGTCTTGTAATTTCAAAAGAGCAGGATAAAGAGCTGCTTTTCAATCAGTCCATCATCATGGAGACGAGCTTTATGACTGCGTAAAACAAGCAGAGGAAAAGAGAGGAGTCGAAGGTGGGGTGGAGGAATACAGAAAACACCACAAATCAAAGACCGTCGTGTAAATATCTCATGACGAACATTCACACTTGCATGCTCTACTACAAATCAAATCACCTCATAAGTCATTTCTCTGGCTTCCTCATAAAATAGTTAAACGTTTTTTGAACCAGATATGTGTAACTTAGAAATAATATCATGTAAGATGACTTATTTTCAGCATAATCAGAGCTAAATTTTGGCGATGCACGTTATATTTGATATTGGATAAAAGAAAAACTTCAAACATTTTGAAGCATCAGAGTTTTGAATGAATAGAAATTTCTCAGAATTGATTGAAAATATCTTTATTTGTGTTCTGAAGATAGATTGGAATGGCATGAAGGTTTATAAATGATAACAGAGTTTTCATTTTGGTGTGAACTGGCCTTTTAAGATTGTGTGCAGTTTTGTTTATTAAGTAAACTCTTCTCTCTTTTTTAAGGATGCTTAGATGTTTGCTTTTTTTACTGGAAAACGACAAATCCACTGATTAAGAAAACATTGCAGTGAAACTCACTTGGACCACTCGGCTGTTTAAAAAACCTTCATTCACTTCATTCAATCAGTTTTCCCCCCCACAAGGTGCCCTTAATGGATGGTCAGACTTTGTTCATCTCATAAAGACGCTGGTCACGTTTGACTGACTGATCCCAGATAAAGTTCTCAGACTCCAAATTAACCAGAGCCTGTCTCTTTTTTTTCACCCCACAGCGATCCAACTACCTGCACAGGCAGATGGTGGCTCTCGCTTACCAGTATCCTAACGTCCGGGTCACATCGTGGCGCATGTCTACAATATGGGGTGGTGCCAGCCTGCTCACCATGTACCTGCAGAGCATGAAGGACCTGCTGGCCATGAGGGATTGGTCCTGGGATTTCTTCATCAACCTGAGTGCGGCTGATTACCCTATCAGGTGAGTCACTAAACATGTTTACACGCATGCCCATATGCTGATAATTCACAACATTTCTGCTTATTGAAATAATCATTGTTCCTGTTTGCATATAAACCATTAACCTACATTGCAGGTCAAAAGTGTTTTTACAAAACATTATTAATGAATCATTTTGTTTCCCAGTAATGGAAGAAAATAAATATTAGAATTCGCATATTTAACAGTTAGCATTTCATTTGTTTTGTTGGTTAAGAAAATCATGTTTAGAAACTGACATATTTCTACATGTCAGCATCAAATGTGTGGTTCATATAGCATATTATGAGCATTTTTTAATATACATTTTACATTTATTAATTTAGCAGACCCAAAGCAACTTGTGAGTTAGTATAATAGAAGCACTTCAGTCCACCAGAAAAGTAACAATATGTAGATGCAGTTTCATTTTGTAACAAACACAAAACACAGATAAATAGAATAAATAAGGAGTGCCATTATTGGAGGATTAAGTGTTGATGAAATAGTTGTATAATCAGACGTTTCTTAAAAATGACTAAAGATTCGTTCCACCAGCAGGAAACATTAAAGGTGAAGTCCTTGAAATTCGGTACCACAAAGCAACACTCTGTAGCAGAATACAAGATCCTGCCAGGTACATAAGCTGGGTACAGGTAAAGGGGTGCAGAGCCAGCAGTTGTTTTGTAGGCCAATGACAGCTCTGTGAATTTGATTCGCATGGTGATTGGCAGCCAGGGGAGATTGATGAATAAAGGTGTGACATGCACTCTTTTTGGTTCGTTAAAGACTACTCTCACAGCATAGGCTTAATGGTGTTGGTTGGGAGGTCAGCCAAGAGAGTATTGCAATTGTCCAGCAGTAGCCTGGATGGAAAAAAGAGCCTGGACAAGCAGTTAAGTATTATGTTTCAATAGGAAGGGCCTAATCATCCTGATTTTGTAAAGACTGAATTTGCATGTTTACCATCAGTTTCGATTTATCCAATATGAAATTATGTTGAAATAAAATAATATGCAGCATATAATATTTATACTTTTTACACAGCTGTTTGGAATACTTCATTCTGATTGGTCAGTCACAACATTCCAATGTATGTTATTCTGAGATAACAATGGCTGAATAACACATTCTCATCCAGGAACTTTGAATCATCTTGACCATCAGTGAATACATTCACATTCATATATTTTTTGTGTATCTCTCCGCCATAGTTTTTGACAGTTTGGTACCATTTTGTGGCTGAATAATTCATAGCTTAGTGTATGCTCCATTCAGCCGTTTTGTTTCTGTCAGCTTTGCCTTTAATTAAACATTTTATTATTCAATTTTAACTATTACAACAATGTTTTGTATCTATCAGCCATGTAATAAACAGGATAAAATACATGTTTTATTTTGCAATAACAGCCACATGTACTTTATATAGCATTTAATATGCAGCATATTTTGATTGCACCTCTTCAACTTAAACTGCATGCGATGAGAAATTTTTTTTATAATTCTTTGGGTTATAATTCTTTAAATTTGTAATATACATACTCCTGTCTTTAGAGCAAAAAAGCGTTTGCTCTGTCTGGATGTTGAATCCCATAATAAGCCACGTTTCTGTTTTCTATCAGCCATGCACACTTCAAAAATCCAACAGAAAACAGGATAATGTCTTTACTTCCTTGGTGAAATCCGGTTCATGCTTAAGCCATTTATCACCTTATTCCGATAATGGAAAATGTGTTTACATGACCACGTCAACTTATTAAAGATAATCAGGTTAAGAATGTGCATGCAAACACATTACTCCACTTTTGACTGATTTTTCAAGTAATATCACTTGCAGTGTTTGGTTTGTCGTTGTTTTCTCTCTGCTGCGATTCAGCATTTTATTGGTTGTCGCTGAGAACAATTGAGTTAACAGCTAACTATCGTCTTGCTGTGGGCTGCTAGGAGATTAGTTCCAAGCAATGTCACAATTTAGTTTAGCTAGGGATTATGGGTAATTGAGATCACCATTGGCTGTTTGATCTAGTGTCAACAAGTTTGATGGTTCATAGAACTCTTGAGGGATTACATTTAAGTGCCTTGTAGAGATAGCACTTGTTTATTCAGAATAAGTTCAATTTAATGTTGACGACTCCATAACACCTGAACAAAACCGATATTGAACTCAGAGGGGCTTTGAAATTAGCTGAGAGATTCTGTACTGTGTTTGTGTGTGAATATTAGAAAGGAGAATGATTCATGTGTGTGTGCGTGTGTCTAAGTGCGTGCGTGCTTGCATGCGTGATGTTTATTTTTGTACGTGTACTATATTCAATAAGTTCCTTGGAGTATATTAATGATCATTTTTGTTTATTTTACCAGAATCCTTTTTATTGTAATCTTAGAAAAAAAGAAATATAATTAAAAGAAACAAAGAACAAGCATAAAATAGAACTATATTATCATAATAATAAATCTATATTATCATAATAACAAATATTATCATAATAATAAAATAAAATTACAGTTATTTTTATTATTATTAAAAATATTACATTATATTACTAATGATTAAATGGATTTAGAAACATTTATACACAATTTGCTTATCAAACCTCTTGATGTTATATAATAATAGAATATTTAAGCAAAAGCCATTATAATAAAATAATTTAGTTATTAAATAGTTTAATAAGGCAAACATAATTAGTTAACAATAAATAATTAATATTTTTTATTCAAATATTAAGTAAATGCGTCATTTTAAAATTGTATATATATATATATATTTTTTTTTTAATACATAATATGATAGCATATAATATGATAACATTTTCTAAATCATTAACAATTTGAAATCTTTCATATCATTTAATTTGATTAAACACTTAATTTATTCCAGGATTCGTTTTTTTTATGCATATATACTTCCGATTTAAAATACACACATAAATTAATAATAATAAAACAGTCCAGGGTTCCAGGATCTCATTCCATTACCTGTAACTCAACGTGGCATTTCTGTCGGTAAGCTGAACTGCGCCTGAAGATTTGAATTATCACCATGATAAATGCCATTTGTGTGCATAACTCTTGGGTCTATAATGAGGGCAGGATGAGAGGTTGAGTAACCCAGCTACTCCCCCGGCTACAATCAATATTACAGCCATGTCATTTTCTGCAGCCCTCAGAAATCAGGGTGTTAGGGATCGATACAGCTGTGTGATGAATTCTGGCCTGTCCCGTATAGCCGTTCAAGGTTAATCCTGCCTCTCTATCACTCTGTCGCACGCCACACCTCCAAAGCCCCTTTAAAGCAGGACATCAAAGAAAAATAAAATGATTCTTTTCATCTGTGGCACCGAGTCGGATTCAGGTGCAAACTATAAGTAGCCTGTCTGTCTGTCTGTCTGTCTGTCTGTTTGTGTGTGTAGTGCAGTGATGTAGTTGCTATCATTTGTATTATACTGTGCAGAAACACCATTTCTCTAAAACATGAGGACAAATCGGTCCATTAAGGAGTCGGATCCGGCTCCTCCGGTTGCTGTGATGGAGAGTTATTTCTCAGTCCGCTATCACAACAGAATCAGGGGTCAGTAGAAAGGAAGCTGAGAGGAAAATAAACTCGACGAAACATATGCTGAAAGCAGGTTGAGGAAAACGACATGAAAGAATCCTAAAAAAAAAAGGATATTTATCTTTTTAAAAAAGATCATTTAATCTTATTTGTTTACTCTTTATCAAGGGTTGGTAAAACAATGCTTCATTCTTTGTTTTTTTCATCTGTGTGGCTAAAGTATAAAAGGTCCTGGGATAAAATTCTGTCCACTTGTTCAGCTAGATCAGTTCCAAAATGTCCCAAAAGAGAGTTTTTGTTTTAAGCATTAAAAGCCATTGACCAAAACATACAGCACAATGTGAATAACAACATTACAAACTTTGATTTGAAGCAAAGGATATAAAAATCTAAAATTCATTAAATAATGCAAATCACAGTACAAATTAAAATTACAGAAAATATGAAAATATTCAGTCACTCTTTACAATAAAGTTTCGTTAGTTAATGTATTTGCTAACATGAACTAATTATGAGCAATACTTGCACAGCACTTATTAACCATAGTTCAACATTTAATCATTCATTCATTCATTTTCATTTCGGCTTAGTCCCTTTATTAATCTGGGGTCGCCACAGCGGAATGAACCGCCAACTTATCCAGCATATGTTTTACACAGCGGATGCCCTTCCAGCTGCAACCCATCACTGGGAAACATCCATACACACTCATTTACACACACTACGGACAATTTAGCTTACCCAATTCACCTATACCGCATGTCTTTGGACTTGTGGGGGAAACCGGAGAACCCGGAGGAAACCCACGCCAACACGGGGAGAACATGCAAACTCCACACAGAAATGCCAACTGACCCAGCCGAGGCTCGAACCAGCGACCTTCTTGCTGTGAGGCGATCGTGCTACCCACTGCGCCACCGTGAGGCCCAGTTCAACATTTACTAATGCATTATTAACATCCAAATTCATGCTTGTTCAGAGTAATGCACCATGAGTTAATAGTGTTAACAATGAACAACTTATGAATTAATGAGCTATCAATGAACAACTGTATTTTCATTAACTAATATTAACTGACGGGCAAGACAGTGGTGCAGCGGTTAGCGATGTTGCCTCACAGCAAGAAGGTCACTGGTTGGAGCCCCGGCTGGGTCAGTGGGCATTTCTGTGTGGAATTTGCATGTTCTCCCCGTGTTCGCGTGGGTTTCTAAATTAGGCAAGCTAAATCGTCCGTAGTGTATGTGTGTATGTCCTGGTCATCCAGCTAACAACCCACCTCGTAAAAAAACTAGATGTTACGAAACACCAATATGTTGTGGCTAAATATCAACTTCAATATAAATGGCCCTGGGAGTAAGTAAGTAATGTTAACTAACATGAACAAATAATGTAATAAATGTATTGTTCTTTGTTTATGCATGTTAGTAAATGCATTAACTAACGTTAACTATTACAATTTTATTGTAAAGTGTCTTTATCTTACTATTCTACTCCTGATAATAACTACCAAAAACTATTTATCTTGAGGATTTGACCCTTCAAACTTATGTTTGATGACATAATTCCATAATTCCTTTTTTTTTCAGTTTTCATTTATCTTTTGGGTTTATTTTTGCTAAGGCGCTAGTTTGCGTTTATAGCAAAAATCATCCAAAAACATTTCTTGTTAAAAATATCACATATTCATATTAACTAGGAGGGAATGAAGCGAAATCTTCAAGGCTCTATTGCTTCAGGTGAAAGATGAAGAATAGAGCACAACCTGACAAATCAAGAGGGCAGAGACTGTTGGGAGTCCATTAAACTCTCAGTTTGTCCAGGGAGACGTGAAGGGTTATCGTTTTGACACTGAAAGTTTAGAAAGCAAGTGCGAGACAGGAAGTAAGCGGAGAAATACAGAGAGAGACACTGACAAAGATCTGCACGCCTGACTTCCAGTGTTTTTGCTAAAGGTTCACTTCAGAGACATTTTAGACTGCGCTCGGCTTCATAGTGGCTGCTCCCATTACCGCTTAATTGTGAATGACAGCGCGTGTTAGAGGTCCTGAGGGGCATCTTTGGTCCTGGCCCTCCTAAAGACCTGTGCACAGCCCTTTCGCTGAGCACTTTGTCCACATGTCGTGACTATGGTGCCAGGGGATGTGTGGTACCTGTGTCTGGTGACTTAGCCGCTTATTTTCCCCTCTAATTCCCTCCTGATGTCCATCCTTCTGCTTGGATGCCTGTGAAAGGGGCTGACAAAAAGCTCTCTGCTCTATAGGCGAGGCTGGACGCCAGAGGCAGAGGGCTCTGTTACACGGTGGCTTTGTTGGGAGCGCCGGACTCTTTTCTTCCATTTATCCGCACCATCTTGCTCTTTTTCTTTGGCCCTGTTTTTAAGTCAGCACAGCTGTATGTATGGCCTTTTCATGAAGAAAGAAAAGGAGAAAACAGTGAGTCTGGACTCTGTTGTTCTCCTCTTTCCATGTGGTGGCACAGGCTCCATGACACCCTCTTCTGGAACGGAGTCGCTCTGCAGACGCGTTCAGAAATGCTAGACAGTATACTAAATACAAAAACCAGATGCTTTTTGTCCAATATCAATTATTGGGATACATGGGAAAAATTATGGGGAAAAAAATATTTTTAAAGCTGCTTTGTTTAAAATGCATTTGAATTTTATAGTTGGATGGGAAAAAAATAGACAAGAAAAAGCTAAGCTAAAGACACGCATAGAAAGTGGTTCCTATTTCTTATGGTTGGTTCATCATCACACATGAAACTAAATATTGAGCGCTGTATTGTTGAATTATTGCTTTCCATGCAGTAAGCTCTGGTCATTTTTGAAACATGGAGACTGTGTACAGTGCTAGTTCAGAAGTATTGTTTTTCTCATAGGGATATTTTAAAGGTCTTTGTTGTAGCATTATAAACAATGGACCAAACAAACCAGCTACGAGGAAAATCACAACATTACAAACTGTGATTTGAATCAGAGTGTTTGAAAGTGTACTAATGTAAGTGTTTGAGTACTGTACTATACATCATTATTGTCACATTACCTCACTAACTAAAAATAAAAAAATTTCAAGGCACTCAAGTGGCTTGAAAATAAAAAGGCTTTAATAAATGAATCATTAAATATGTTAACCAGCAACATTTTTGTTATGATTGAGTCCATATCTATTAAAGACCTTTTATATTCAAACCACTTGAGTGCTTTGGAGTTTATTGTTTTTCATTTATGAGTAACAATAACTCTCAAGCTACCAGTAAGCCTCATTCCCCTGTAGCACACCCATCTTACTATGTATTGAAGATTTTTTTCATTGTTGTTACTGAAAAATAGTTCACGCTTTAGATGTCTGATTGAAAAAAAGACCCTAAAGACTACTTTGAAATTAGTCTGATTGAAAAAAAGACTACTTATATCTGTGCATACATCTCATGCATAACTATCCAAATTTAGCGTGTCGTCCAAATGCCTCCAGAAAATTAGCATATGGTCAACAGACCTCAAAAATCAAGAGCAAAATCTCCCTTCTGTCACTCTCTTTTCTAGTGTTCTCTCCCTCTTAGACTGATGCTCATTATTATTGCACAGTTTTGACGGCACTGCAGTCAGATTTCAAATCTGACTGGTAGCTCGGTTACAGAAAACAGCACTCTAAAAGCCTGAGGTCTGAGTTTAGCCAGCGCAAGGAGTGACTGGCAGCTGTACATGCACTGAGCGCTGGAGCAGGGTTTTATTTCAAATGCCACTCTGGCTTTCCCATGCTGCTCGTTGGCACAAGGTCAAGCAAAGGGAAGACACTGCAGGCCTGAGTGTGTTTGTGCACGTTGATCTTTTTATAGCAGCAGTTGGACATTTAATGCAGTCAAACGGTGGATGAAATGGCATCTTATGCTGCTGAAACGAGACGTGTGAGATCATGTAGGTGTGTGATTGACGTGTGCAGCTGTAGGCATGTAAACGACATCACACAAGTGTTGATGGGATGACAGAGTGTTTACTATGGAGCTAAAAGTCACATGCAAGCATCAACAAATTCAAAGTTGCCATTAGGTTGTGATAAACATTTGTTGCCTTTTCTAAAATAAGCATGTGCAGTTACGTGTTTCGGCAAAGTTGCTTTCATCAGGGTGACAAAATTCAGATGTGTCTGGAGTTCATTTGAATGCTCAGTATGTTATTAAATATGATGACATTGATCAAAAATGTTGAATCAACAAAAGAATGCTGGGTTCCACACAATTCCTACATGTTGTCCCTACACAAATCGATTACTCATTCATTCATTTTCCTTTGGCTTAGTCCCTTTATTCATCAGGGGTCGCCACTGCGGAATGAACCGCCAACTTAACCAGCATATGTTTTAAACAGCGGATGCCCTTCCAGCTGCAACCCAATTCTGGGAAACAACCATACACGTTCATTCACACACATACACTACGGACAATTTAGTTTATTCAATTCACCTATAGCTCATGTTTTTGGACTTGTAGGGGAAACCGGAGCACCAGGAGGAAACCCACACGAACACGACCTTCTTGCTCTGAGGTGACAGTGCTAACCACTGAGCCACCGTATCACGCACAAATGGATTAACTTTTTTTAAATTTCTTTACCAGTTAAAGTGGATCGAACATAAAACATTTAAGTTGTGCCAAAAAATAAACTTAGGAATTGTGTTGTTTCAACTCATTTTAAGTAAGTTGTTTGAAAAAGCAGCAAAAGTCATTTTTGAGTGTAGAAAATAATTATTATATTACCGCATGATTCTCATAGATCAGACAAATGCATCAAGGATGGAAAAAAAGAAAAGAAAAAACAGCTGCAATATGTAAATAATAATAAAAAAAACGTAAATGCAACAATAATGAAAGAAGAAACAAATTGAAAAAAAGAACAAAACAAAAAGGAGAAAATTCTAGTTCCACCTAAACCTGATAACTTTTAAAGTATAGATCCAAAAAGTATTTGTTTCCGTTTTTATACTAGACATTTTTCTTCGCTTATTTGTACAGTTAGTTCAGCTCCAACCACTTTTCATAATCATTTCACTTCATTTTTTTCAGTATTTGCACTGTAAGTACCATAAAAAATTAGTAAGTAAAATTTGTTGTCATTGCAGAATAAACCCAGAAATGTGTAGGGTTTATTTTGCATTAGTAACATTAGTAACCAGCTTTGTGTATTATCCTCAGACGCAGACATAGATGGTACCTGCTTGCCTGTTGCTGTAGTGTTCACAGTGTGTTCAAATGCACCTTTTTACCTCAGACGTACGGTGGCAGAGAGAGCTTAAAGTGCTACAGTTAAAGAAAACACATACAATTACAAAAAAAGGCTGCAAAATAAGAAAAAAGGTAATTGCAGCACACACAGTAAGCTATCTCAGCCACCATACAGAAGCAGGGTGACGGCGCAGTTGGCTTTCATCGCCACTAACTCTCAAGCACCGATGAGGTGTGCATGCTGTATTATGCTTTGTCTTCTTTCTTGTATTTATTTGTGCACCAGTTGAGTTTGTTCAGAGCCAAGGCTAGTAACCAATAAGCTGGTTTGATCGCTAAAGAAACCGAGCTGCTTTTTCTTTGAGCACTGCATTTTTCAAATTCCACCATCGTCTCGTATTGTAGTAATAAATTAGATTTTATTATTCTTTTTATGTTCAGCATGAAGTTGTTTCCCCTCTACCAGAAGCCTGCAGTGAAAAAAAAATAAACATCAGTGCGGCGTGTGTGTGTGTGTGTGTATGGGGAAAAATGACTACAGACGTTCAGGCAGTGCATTGCGACAGGCAGTAAAACAGGGCAGCTGGCATTAGGGGCTGAATCTGGCTCTGAATGTGAGCTTGGACTTTCCCACAATCCCTTGTGCTCCGCGCTCATTTACACTGTGGCTCATTAGCCTGATTTGCAAACACTCTGTTAGTATCTTTTGCTTGTTTTTTTCCTTCCAACACCTTTCGTTCTCTCCTCAGGACCAATGATCAGCTGGTGGCCTTCCTGTCCAAATACAGAGATATGAATTTCATCAAGTCTCACGGGAGGGACAACGCTCGGTGAGTGCTGACATGTGTTGGTGCTGATGGGCCGAGACACTGAAACACACGCCAGTTGCACAAATCAGGTGCCTTTTATAATGGATAAAAATACATTTGTAATTTGCATTGTTGATAATTGCCAACAGATTCATCAGAAAACAAGGTTTGGATCGGCTTTTCTTCGAATGTGACACCCATATGTGGAGGCTTGGAGACAGGAAAATTCCAGAAGGCATATCCGTGGACGGAGGCTCTGACTGGTTTCTGCTTAACCGGATGTTTGTGGAGTACGTCATTAACACTCAAGACGACCTTGTGACTAACATGAAGCGCTTCTATGCGTACACGCTGCTGCCTGCAGAGGTGAGATTCTAAAACAATAGTGCAAAATCAGAAGCAAAGAGGAGATGTTTTTCAGTAAAATAAAATCTGAACTTTCTTAGAACATCAGTTTATTCAATTAATATTTCCAGATTATATATATGAAGTGCTTTACTATTGTTCTGTTTTCCTTTTAAAACAGTAAATTGATCAAATGAAGGTTCTTCAGTAGCAAAACTGTGACTAATGAGTTGACAATTACAGGTGGATTAACCGATTACCCATTACAGAAAGATAAAAGGTTATCACAGATACTGTGACTGTGATGCTTTAATAAAGAACTATATCATTTCTGCAAATAATTCTTTTTTTAAACAGTTTTTCTTTTAACTTGTAAGTTTTTCTTTTAACTTGTTGTACTAAAAAAACAGCAGTAATGATCAAGGAAATGACTTTTGCATTGCACATTATTACAGGAATTCTGCTACGTTAATTCGCAAGATAGGTGTTTCATTAATATTTCTCCCGTATTCGCAGAGTTTGAAGTGTACAGTGATAAATTGAGTAAATTTCCAAAAAGCGGGATAAATTTGCATAGTTTTATTTGCTCATTTGCAATTGTGTATTTGCTCATTTGAAATGGCTGTGTCAGTGTGTTAGTTTTAATGAAGAGCTTTTTGCTGTGCGGTGGCGAAATTGGATTTTTTGCTCTGTCTAGGTCTAGTTATTCTCCATTGAGATATTGGATATTGTGGCTTGAGAAGGCAATTGGCTCTTTTACTGATGTAGACATTTAACACACTAGACCTCCTGACAGGGCCATTCTGTTAGACATCCGTCTTCATTTTATCAGATGTCATTATTCTGTTTCAACCTCTTAGTCATCTATTCTCTTCTATTTCTCCTCACCTCCTACCGTCCCTTCCTATTCATCATCCCCCTCACTCTTGTCTTCACAGTCGTTCTTCCACACGGTTCTGGAGAACAGTCCGCACTGCGAGAGAATGGTGGACAACAACCTGCGCATCACCAACTGGAATCGAAAGCTGGGCTGCAAGTGTCAATACAAGCACATCGTGGACTGGTGCGGCTGCTCGCCCAATGACTTCAAGCCTTCCGATCTGCCTCGTTTCCAGGTGAGTGTCCCATGAGGCTCTCGGGCCTCTCACTGTCCGACTGTATCAATGCAGTCGGCACTAACCGGAACAGTTCAATGAACCCGATCATTAGTTAAACTCTTTTCAGTGACAGCGCTGACCTCACGCCTGAAGGAGACCCATGCCGCGTCCTGTTTAGTCTGAATAAGCACAATAGGGCTTTAATTTACCTTAAACAAACACCTAATAGTGTGAGACAAGCTCTCCAGTCAGTAGCGATTTCAGTCGTGATTAGAAATCCGATGAGACTCAACTAAAGGAAAGCCTTGCTAACTCATGCCTACACAGGGGATCTGTAATTAACTCTGGCCGGCAGAAAAGGACGATGAAGGATCAATTGCAAGGCGGTCTCTCATCAAAAGGATTCTGCTAGTATAGAGCAATGAGGCTGTGGAGCTTGACCGCAGCAGCCAATTGCCTTCTCTCCCTCCCCACCTTTGGTCTGGAAGTCTCTCATTAGCCTCCAGTACAGAGTCAATCCTAACGTGGTCATGTGGTCATGCCCGACCCCGGTGACTCACGCTCCCTCTATTGTAGACAGAGCCACAGGCCCAGTCCAAATGAGTTTCAAACTTGTCATTCCCAGCCTGGTAGTTTTCACACAGCTGGCTGTGTTTTATTTTTTCCATGCTGCTTCAACAGAACTGCAACTTCGCATTTTCTCAGTTTCAGTTTTCTCTCTCGCTCTCGCTTTTTTTCCCTCTGTATGCCGTGTTGCTCGTGGTGTGGTTTCACATTAAAAGATGCAGTGGTGTATTCGGCAAACCGTTTGCTCGTAAACTCCCTACAGTGTGCTTGTGTGCCAAACCATGACATCATCACCGTGTGCCACATCGGGCTGATTTTTTTCCATTAACTGCCCAGCTGATGTAGCCACTTACTTTTTTTTGTTTAACCATAATGGTGTTCTAAGTAAAGTATATTTATTTTATTTTAACATGATTTTGGCCTTGTTTTATTTCTGTTCTGAATGAGGGCTAGAAGCCCAGCAGGATCATCACCTCATTTTGAGCACAGCTAAATGTTTGCAGCCACAACTCCTCTATATAATGGAGTCCATTCAGCGAGTTTGTGGTTAACTCATTCAGGCCTGGACTGGGGGAAGGGCCTGTGAGCGTTTAGTGGCTCATTATCACTGAAGGCATAGCCGTAGTGAGTATTACTGAGTAATTATTCTGTGACAATACCTCCTTTCTTACAGACAGCTCTGAAGGAAAAGGACAATGGGAGAGGAAGGGAAGCTTGAAATGTGTCATGGCAGTTCAGTTTTTTCCACATATTTCTCACCCCTCACCCTATAGAGGCCCAAAGCGCATAAAAGAGCTTCCTGGGCATGCTTTTCCAAATCACTTTAATACATTTCTTTCCGCTGTATCTTTTTCTCACATGTTTTTGCCTGCTATAAATGTTAGGGGAAAAAATGACTGTATTTGGTTTAGAGGGATTGTTTACTCACACATTGTTGTTTTAGGGTTACTCTAGGGTTCGTATTCATGTTTAAAAACCTGAATATCTTTTTATTTGCACTTTTGAAATGCTTCAAATGAATATTTTGTTATAAACAATCCTTGTTGAGAGAGAAATGACAACTGACTGAAATCAAATGCCAGGCCACTTTTTTTTTTTTTTTTGCATGTCACAGATTATGCACTGAACAGGTAATACACCTGTATAATGTCACCATTTTCCTAGAAGCTTGTTTTTGCCATTTATTCAGTCAGAGTAAAGATATTGGTTTAAGAAACTTTTTCCATAATATGCCATTTTCAGGCCAAAATACATCTACACATGTCTGATTTAGTGATTCTAAGTGATTTATGTGATTAAAAAACAGTCTACATTATTCGTTAGTGAATCATTATTGTCCGTTGGTCAAATTGAGAACAGAAAGTACCATTAAGCCTATTAAGTGACTTAAACTCGAACTTTCAAATGCTTTTTTTATTGTTGCGTGGGAAAATAATTGTAATTATTGGGAATTTTCATTCCTTTCAAGGTTTTTGATCTCTCCGTCTTCAAAGATGATCTCCTCATAGATGTCTCTCAGGGGTTTGCTCTTATCTGAAAACTGAAAACTAAAAGCATGAAGATTTCTGATATTTTTGGTTCTTCGCAGATGTTGTCCCTTATCTTATCTGTTTTACGTTACACATGTTAGTCTGCGGGGAGGCGAGGAGCATGCGAATAAAAAGCAACACCACCATTTCATACAAGACATGTGGCACTTTGATTTTGATTCTTGCCGTCAATTATCTCCAGAGAATTTCCGACTCTGATTCTTTGAGCTTTTTTCCCCCTTCCAGCACATCGTTCTGGATGGTGTGCTACGCTTTTCAGTTTTCGTTGTCTTCGCACTGTCACTATCTCTTTTTCTCTTCCTGTTTCGCACAGTCTCAGCAGGCTGTCTTGTCTATCAGCGTCTCTTTGTCTTCACACTCACGCTCTCTATTTTTTTCCCCTCTCTTTCTTTGTCTCCATCAGCAAACCACCAGGCCCACATTCTTCGCGAGGAAGTTTGAAGCCAGTGTAAATCAAGAGATAGTGAACCAGTTGGACGTCTTCCTGTTCGGGAGTTTGCCCCAGGGCACGCCGGGTCTCAAGGCCTACTGGGAGAATGTTTTTGATGAAGCGGATGGGATTCACAGCCTGTCCGACACACATCTCACTCACTATCATGCCTTCGCCCGATTGGGTCTGGCACGAACCGCCAACTCGCTGCAGGGTGACCCCAATGACAACAGCTGCAGGTCAGTGCATATATATTTTTAATTTGAGCACAAAATGATTTACTTATAATGTCAAGGTCTGCTGTAAGTAGCTTTCCAGAGGTCTTTTGTGTTATCTAAATGCATCATGTAGGAGATTTAACCACATTGAACATTGTCATTTTTTATATTGCAAATAAATGTTGAGTTTGCCATGAGCTTTAGTTGTAAAGAAAAGAAATAGCAGCTTTCATTTATTCATTTTCTTTTCGGCTTAGTCCCTTTATTAATCTGGGGTCGCCACAGCAGAATGAACCGCCAACTTATCCTGCATATGTTTTACGAAGCGGATGCCCTTCCAGCTGCAACCCATCACTGGGAAACATCCACACACACCCATTCACACACATACACTATGGACAATTTAGCTTATCCAATTCACCTATGGCGCATGTCTTTGGACTTGTGGGGGAAACCGGAGCACCCGGAGGAAACCCACGCGAACACGGGGAGAACATGCAAACTCCACACAGAAACGCCAACTGACCCAGCCGGGGCTCGAACCAGCGACCTTCTTGCTGTAAGGCGATTGTGCTACCCACTGCGCCACCGTGCTGCCAGCTTTCATTTAACAAATCATAAATGAAAAAAAAAAACATTTTAAATCATCTAAAGTTATTGATCAGTTAATATGTGAATAATAAATTCGTCCACATTCTATAAAAATTTCATGGCACAATTTAAAGTAGCATGTATACAAAGCAATTTCATTCAAATTTAAAAAATTGTTTATGACTTTATCACTTCCATTAACATGAATTCAGTGCACCGTGACAAAAATAAATAAATACATATATAGCTATACCTTGTGCTTGTATGCTTAATGTGGCACTTTTTATTCAATAAGACAACATGCAATATATATAATAAAGAGGAAACACTTTTATCAGATAATTCCTTGATGTACCACTCTAGATCAGCATTTTTAGTTTATAACGACATAAGTGGATGATGAAAGAGAAGCCACTTTTCAGTAAATTGTTTCATTAACATTTTTGCACTGCATGTTTTTGTTTAGTGTGTGCTCTTTATGATTGCATTTTGTTTGTAAATGTGTGCACATTATATTGGCCTTCTGGATATTCGGAGAGCTGTGCTGCCTGCTGAGGGAAGCGCGCAGCTTTTATTTGATCCCACTTTCAGCAGATCTGAAGTTCCTCAGGTGTCCAAACATCTGTCATTACTGAGATAGAGAAGAAGAGGGACGGGCCGTGAGTTTGTCAGTCTGGCTGCAGTGTTTATGTGTTTATCAGTGCAGTAATGCTTGGCGTCGCTGCTGTTTCTGCTGCATTCAGACAAGCGAGCCCCAGTGTTTGGGCCCTGCAGAGGGACCGTCCTGCACAAGGAGGCGGTTGTTGCTGGTGGGTGGGGGTTGGGTGATGTCGAGTGAGGGAGCGCTCTGTTTCTGGCAGTCCTCTGTGAGGTGGGACGCTTCAATAGCTACTTTGTTAGGCCCTGCGTGCTGCCCACCTCCTGCGGTGACTAGAGGGGGGGGGGGTCGACGGGCGCACTGGTGTAAATATTTGCTGTTCTGCTTGTCAGGCTCGCGGTGCTGGGATGGAGCACCTCCAGCCTGTGCTGATATACTGAGGAGAGCTGAAGGTGGAGATTGGCTCTGCATGAATGCCTGTATCTCTATCAGCTCCTGCTGTATCACCTATGTCTATGCACCTGTCTGTCTATGTCTGTCTGTATGTCTGTCTATGACTGTCTATGTTTGTCTGTCTGTCTATGTCTGTCTGTCTGTCTGTCTGCCTATGTTTGTCTGCCTATGACTGTCTATGTCTGTCTGTCTTTTTGTCTGTCTATGTCTGTCTATCTGTCTGTCTGTCTATCTATATCTGTCTGTCTGTCTGTCTGTCTGTCTGTCTGTGTCTGTCTGTTTGTATGTCTGTGTATGTTTGTATGTGTGTGTGTGTGTGTGTGTGTGTGTGTGTGTGTGTGTGTGTTTTTTTTTTCTGTGCTCAGAAGTTTTAGAAGGGTTTTTTCAGGAGTTTTGGTGTTAAAATTTGAGGGTACTTTGTTAAACTACACTGACAAAAGCAGATGGCTGAAACCTTTGTCTTTTTTATAATCTCCTGTCTCAACTTGTTATACTTTGATAAATAGAAAATTAATGGACTATTTGGATGAAAGGTTTTGAATAATTTTTTAACTGTAGAAACTGTGAAAACATTATTTACTCATTTTGGGTCAGTTATATTTTTAATGTCACTTTAGCCTACCAAAGCTATATATTTTAGATTATACACATATAGCTTAAACAGTAATATTTTATTTTTAAAATACTTGTTGTAGATTGTAATATTTTATTTATTCCTGCAATGAGATTTTTTTTAATTTAAAGCAACCATCTAGGTAAAGGTATCTTTTTATTATTAAAATTAAATTTACTAAACAAAATGTTTTAGGGTTTTAGCTTTACTAAGAATAAGCCATTTCATAATATTTATCAATACTAACCCTAAAATAAAGAACTGTTTTGTTTTTAAACCGAAAACCTTAGATATCATACTTTAGTGTCACTTTTAAACAATTGAGTTTGTTTTTGCAGAATGTAAGTATTCCTAAAAAGAGCTTTCAGACTTTAACATTTTGACTGGATGTGTATATATTGGAATATCTAAAGTGAGCATTCCTTGTGTTAAGGCACCAAAACAAATCTATTTATGTAAAAAATAATGCAAGTTTACATCATGGCAATTCAAAAATATTAAAACAATTAAAAGTAGAAGACATCCTTGACAGATGAAGCAAACCGTTGGACCCTATTAATTGGAATTTTAGGATTGACTACTTGTTTTCTCCCTGTAGGTATTTTGCCATGGGCCATCCGGTGTCTGTCCACATCTACTTCCTGTCCGATGAGTTTCAGGGGTACCTAGTCAGGCATCACGCCACCAATCTGGCAACCAGCAAACTCGAAACCCTGGAGACCTGGGTCATGCCCAAACAGTTCTACAAGTTCACCAATCCACCCAAAACCTTCACCCGACTGCAGTTTGCCGAGGTTTGTAAGCACGCACTCTTACACACGCAGAGGAAGTGAATTGTTTTAGTGTGTTCTAGTAGTTAAAGGCTTATAGGTAGCACTTTTATGTGTCCTCTGTTGCCCGTTTTTATTTATGAACAGAAATTGTCGTCATGCAGTTTTTCATGAATAAAACTTTTAAGACAGTGCTCGTTTTGTTCTGGCTCGCTGCAGTAAAAAACGTCCTGGCAGTCTATAGGTGCGCGTTCGCCCCCGCTGTGCCCTCAGAATGTATGCATTGCTAAGAAAATTGACCTCCGAATATTATTGGCAATCTTACACTGCTGCACATTGTGCTTGACATACTCCGTTAAACAACCAATAATTCAGGCGTTCTTCATTGATTTAGCTGTCAGCCAGCGCCATACCTGTCATCTTGCCCTTTGGCGTAATCAGTGATTTGTCTGCCACGAGTATGGGGGATAAAATAATGACTTCACGCTGAACTGCCCCTCAGTTTATCTGTTGGAAGCCAAGGGTACATGTTCAGCTGCAGACGCAAGAGTTAGATGTGGCTGGATGACGTCAAACAGGAAGTGAATAGTTCTGTATAATTCGTTTTTAAATATCTGATTGAAATGCTGGAAAAAATGATACTTTTCTTTTTGCTGATGAAAGTGACAATTTTTGCCTACTATATATTAAAGGTGTAATATTGTCACATCATGTCGAAATCGCAGTCACAGTGTTAATTACGCTTATTCAACAGTGTGATTTTTTTGGTTTGGGGTTTTTTTTCTAACAACAATGCAGTTTTAATGTCTTCATTTGTAAATGTTTTAATGTACTGCAAAAATACTTGAAAATTGAGTAGAAAATTGGCTACTGTTAGCTCTGAAAATTATGAAGCATGTAGAAACACAAGCCAATGTCCCTCACTTAAGGATATTGACACTTATCACGTAACAGTGTTCTGAAAAGAAAAATAAATCAAAAATATAATATTATTATAAAATATATAAAAAAATTAACAAAAAATGCCATTCACTACAATAACATTTCAATCAAGCCTAACAAATATTTAAAATTAAATATATATTCTAGAAAAACTGTATTTGTTTATAATAGTGTGTATAAAAATAAATACATGAAATCATGTTTGTTTTTTGATGGGAGCAATTTCTCAGGGGCCTATTTTTTCTTTTCTTTGGAAAGTTAAAAAAAAATTATATTTTGCTTTTAACAATATTTCTGTCACTCCAATTTTGCTCTGGATCAGTGATTCCCATCCAAATAGCAAATAAATTCATTCATTCATTAATACATTTTTAAAAATCGTCTTTATCTGTGATGCAAACCATTTCTCAGGGGCCTATTTTTTATTTATTTGTTAGACTGTAATTTTCACGTATTTGTATTTATAAAAATAATGATTAAATAATTTTTGTTTTCACTATACAATGATAAGTTGAAAAAGTGTAAACATAATACTTTTTAATAACTAACTTCTAATAACAATTTTATTTTGTCTTTCTTTGTCCATGATGACTGTACTTAATATTTTACTTGTTATTTTGCAAGATACAGCTTAAAGTGCAAAAGCATATCTAGGCTAACTATCTAGGTTAACTAGGCAAGTTATTGTATAACAATGGATTGTTCTGTAACCACTCGAAGAAGAAAAGTTCTTAAGGGGGCTAATACTATGAAATACTCTAATATATAATTCATTAAAACCTGCTTTTATTCCAGCCAAACTAAAAGAAATTAGACATTCTCCAAAAGAAAAACAATATCATAGGAAATACTGTGAAAAGGATCTTCCTCTATTAAACATCCCTTAAAATATTTGAAAAAGAATAAAAGTTTTACAGGAGAGCTAATAATTTTGCCTTTAATTGTATATATTAAAACACCTCAAACCGTTATTTCTATTGTATCAGTTCATTTGTGTGGCAAAAAACTATTTTTGGTGGCTGCCTAGACGTCATTTCCCAAAAGCATTAAAGACCCCATCATCTATCCCTTAGAGGGACACCCAGAGACAAGCCGACAGAGCTGTAAACTGCTTAAACCAAGTCCTGCTGGGTCTCCGGCGTCTTCCCAAAAGAATGATCAAATTGACTTGCCATGTTTTACGGAGGTGCAGCACGGCTCGGGTTATGGGACAGGTCAAGCGTAAAGAGACTCCTGCTGTCGGTCACGTCCTCACTAGGAAATGATGAGCTTTCTGAGAGTGGCCGGAGGGAGCCGAGCGTTTGATGGCTTCAAACCACCACCAGCCCCGTCCTGCAAGTCAAATTACCTCACAGTGGGAGAAACATTACACCGGGCACCGCTGATCGTTTGATGCAATTATGCTCATCTCAGCTGGTTCTGGCGCTCCCAATTGGTGCCATCTGTTTACTTACGATGGGATCTTGTGCAATTCATTTGGCTGTATATCCGTCTGTGTGCCTCTCTCAGGGAGCTAGCGGTATGTAGCGCAGACATCCCGTCACTTCAGCTTCTTGAGGGACTGAATTTGAAGGATACAGAAAGTTTGTTCAGCTTCCAGAGCAATGAGGGCCTGTTCAGTGTCTGCAGGGGCTGAACTGACACGTCTCTGCGCAAGAACCAGAAACTCAGAGAGCCTCAGAGCCCCAGGACTGTGCTCTCTTCCTCTCTCACTCGCCTACTTCTACTTCTCTTTCAATGTTTCTGTCACTCCAATTTTGCTCTAGATCACTGATTCCCATCCAGGGGTGTGTTTGTACTTCAGGCGGTTTTCTAGCAGGTTTAAGGGGTACTTGACATGATACTGTTTAATCCTATGGAAATGTTAAAAGGATATTTCTCACAAAAAATTTCATTTGCTGTTAATAACTTTTAATTAAATTATAATGCGAAGAAGATTTTTTTTAACAGCTACTACCACTTAAGACAATAAAACAAATACAAGCAAAACTAAAACTATACATGTGAATCCTAATGATACATTGAGGTCTCATGAAGTGAAATGAACAGTCTGTGCAAGAAACATCACTATTTACAACATTATAACTAGAGACGTAACAATTTTATGCAACAAAAAATTATTAGTGGGAAAAAAGCCATTTTAGCTGAAAAAAATTGTGCTTTCATAGTAGTAATGCTGTAAATATTGATAATTTCCTTAAAAGAAAAATGTCCAAAATTATATGCCAAATGACTATGCTGTAACGGAGTGTTCAGCATGCTGGTTTCAGTCTCCCTCCAGCCGTAGACACTGAGCCGACCAAAGCAGACCCTTAATTAGCTTGTGCACATGGCATAGACATAGTTTAAAATAGCTCAATATTCCACTCTGTAAATATTCTATTCATGTGCGTGTATACTTATCTATGCTTATGTACTGCACATCCTCACCAGAAAAAGCAAAGTCTGCTCAAATAAGGCACCAGCAGGAGATTTCTGTGTAGTATACTAGTTCCTGCTGCTTGCAATAGTGTTACTGTGCTGTCATGGCAACGGTGGTGAAATAACACACATTCAAGAGTTACCTAATTTTTCTATTAGGTGAAAATTAATTTTAAGTACATTAAAATGGAAAAATATATATTATATATTAATACAGTATTATATATTGTAGTAATATTTCACAATGTTACTTTTTTACTGTAATCTTAAACAAATATGAGCATACTGTATAAAAGACTTATCATTGGTAAAGTATGTGATTTAAATTGATTGATTTAACTATTTAAATTGATTATAATTTAATAACATGAATTCTGCTAAATTAAATGTAGAAAGTATAGTAATACATATTTGGTTTATGTCAAACTTTAAAGTCCAAGTGAACCTGAAGTTGCAGAGACTTTTATTTCAGTATGTTGATGTACTTTCTCAATAAAAGGAATATTGAGGAGGGGGCTGGACTTTCTTTTTGTGCATCCTTCTCTAAGTAAGAGGGCTGTGGTTAAGAATATTCAACATTTTTAGTGGATTAACTTGCACATATTAATTGTTCACCTAAAGAATAACAATGAGCTCTAGCAAAATAAACATTTTACATTTTTCTTTCACACAGACTTTAAGCTTTACTGATAGGATTACAACAGTACATTTGGCTAAAAGATGGATTTCTGTATCAAATTAAATATTATATATTTGTTTTTTTTTTCTCATCCTACAGATCGGAACAGACTGGGACGCGAAGGAAAGGATATTCCGGAATTTTGGGAATATGATGGGCCCCATGGATGAGCCTGTGGGAATGCAGAAATGGGGGAAAGGTTCAAATGTGACCGTGACTGTGGTGTGGATTGACCCCACTAATGTGATCGCTGCAACATACGACATCCTGATCGATGCCAGTGCTGAATTCACACACTACAGGCCTCCGCTAAACCGGCCCCTGCGGCCCGGCATGTGGACCGTCCGTGTGCTGCACCACTGGAGCCCCGTAGCGGAGACTCGCTTCCTCATCACTCCCCTCACACACCACAAACACCTGCCTATACGCCACGGTGAGGCTTAAACTGCATGCTGACACACAACATGATTCATATTGTAGATTTTCAACCTGGAGTATGGAAATGGACAAAATTGAACAGATGCTATCTGTTATTATGTGCAACATCTTTTTAAAAACAAAGTACATGTAAATTAGTGTTTCACTAAAAAAAGAAATGAAATAATAATTTCCTGAAGCTACTGTTTAAAATTAATACATTTTTTGTGCTGTTTAATGATTAACCATGACTAATCACATACAAAATAAAAGTTTTTACTTACATTAAAATATACATATAATTATTTATATTTTAATGCACAAAGATATATGTATATTCTATAGAAATATTTACATGTTTATCATTATATATATTATATAATATATATAAGTTTTATTATGTATATGCATATAAATACATCCAAACATTTACATATGTATAGATGTATTTATATGCATATCCATATTAAAAATACACTGTACAAACAAAGTTATGTAAATAGTAATTAAAAATTAATTAAATAAAAAGATTTATTGATTAAATTAAACATTTTTGTATGCAATTTGTCGCGATTAATCATGTAACAGCACTATCCATTTAACGAATGATTCCTTAAAATAAATCACTTCACAATCAGAACACTTCTTCACATGTTAACTAAAATAAAGTAAAAAATCAACTGAATTAAACAATGTTAGAAAAACTTAACATGTCCAGAAAAGGATCTAAATATTGCCTAATAAAACTAAATAGAAATATTTGTTTAAACGTGTGAAGTAAAATGGCAAGCGAATTTCACAAAAAAATGTAAACGTTGAAAACATGAACCCTGCAAACAAACAGACCTAAAGCCAGCTATGAATCGAAAAAGAACAGTTAAAAATAAAAAAATAACCAAGGCGAAATATAATTGAATTCAAAATTGAGCAAACAATATATCATAAACACTAACAATATGTAAATTTAAAAAACACTCATTTATACATACAGATTTTAACCGTGAAAAAGTTCATTTCCAGTTTAACAAAGAAGTTTTAAGGTTCAAAAGGTTCACATATAAATCACTTCCATTACAAACAACTTGGTTTTAACCTGACAGCTCTCAGAGCTAAATAAGATGTGAAATGCTTTATGGACCCCACCACCCATCTTAGCATGTCACATGGGAAAAAGCCGTTCAGAAAGCTGTATGTTTGAAGCTTTGATTTATGCCTTTTCTCCGACTCGTATATTTAAAGCAGAATGAGATTCGCTCCTTCCTCCAAATGTAATGACTAATCCTCTTGCATTTTGGGTGCCCGTTTTAAACACCGACGTCTGACACTTTAGTACACTGTATATTAAACTGCCTGAACCTTTCAGGTCATCCCACCCCCTGCTTTCAAAGGCACTTTCTGCTTTCACGTCTCGCTCTGTGCCTGCTTGCCTATATATAGCCCCGGCTCAAAGTCACCAATGAGTAATACACCACACTGGGTCACCTTTCATCAGTATAAACTCGAAAAGATTACTGTGCTGAGCCACCATTGGTATCTCTAACCCATTAAGAGAAATTTGGAAATAAATGTGATCAGAGTGGGCGGTCCTCAAAAGGCTGCTAATGAGAAAGAGGGTGTGATTGTGGTTCGCCATGCATGTGTTGTGTAGCAATGGGTGATAAAGTATTTACTGAGATAATAGCACTGATGATACAATCATATGCATCAACTCCGAGACAAAACAAGTGCTTTATCTTTAGGAAAAAGTATTATCTTTCATATTTTGTTTTGGGGTTTTTTTAAACCAAAAATATTTGGTTGTGAGCACACATATAATGTAAATTTGGATTCATTCATACTAGAAGCTAGAGGGCGCTCTCACACAAAAACTCTACACAATGCAACAAAAAGATAAAAACATCCAATTATTGATGTAATTGATAACTGATAAATTCACATGCCATGAACTGAGTTATTTAGCTTTTAGCCAAAATGCTGGATAGTATATGAGATACTGACCAACGAGAGTCACACATTTACAGATTTCCTTCAGAGAAAGAAAAGCCAGAAAGGAGACATTTGTGGATTTGTGCCAAACTGAATCATTATTGACCCACCCAGATCTAAAGTACCTACACTGGAAAAAAAAAAAGGATTTATTGGATTTTCTCATTTTTTTTAAGGTAAGTGGTTGCAAACTATTTATATTGGCTGAATTTAAACAGACTAATTAAGTTGAACATTACTAAATGTATTTTGTTTGTTTAAATTCAGCCCATAAATTGT
The DNA here is from genome assembly GCA_903798125.1 of Danio choprae. NCBI lineage: Eukaryota > Metazoa > Chordata > Actinopteri > Cypriniformes > Danionidae > Danio > Danio choprae. The sequence continues at coordinate 12,023,853 of CAIGQW010055694.1, read as the reverse complement.
TTGCAACCACTTACCTTAAAAAAAAAGGGTGCTGTATATGGATCACAAGTGCCCAAAATTTAGTTTGTTTTCATATCCATTTTTTGGTTCTGTTGACGTGTGATCCAAATAATCATGGCTTAAACCAGGAGGAAATCTGACCTTCTTGAGGTGCGTTTCAATGGAGATCCCAGTGTAAGCTACTATTACGAGCCATTGTTTTACCCCAGCAGGTCTCCGCACAGGTCACATGACCCAAAAAAACATGTCTGTGGCAATATATGGATTATCTGTATTCTTTAATCTGTATTAAAGTAAGTTATAAAATTAAAGTACAGTATATTCGTAATGCAATGCTAATCGACAGCCTTTATCACTGTATGGAATACTATACAAGATTATGACTTGTTCCACATTCTGTGAAACGAAATCACGTCAGGTCATGAAAAGGTGTTCTTTCAAACACTCGACCGATGTCATGAAGTGAAGTTGCAGTCAAAGCATGTCTGTAAATCTCTTTTATTGGAAACAGGCTTCTGTAGGATATCTATTAATTGCACAGACTGATTATTCTGTCGCAATTTACAGCCCTGACCAGTCCACTTTCAGATTGTAGAGGCAGATTCCAGATTGTAGGTTTGATTATTATAATCGCAGGAAGACTAATTCTTATTGTGAGAAAATCTTTCATCCCTAAATAGTAAGCACACATGATTTATCCAACTGTCCCATGATTAATGCCTACAGCAGGCACGAGTCCTTTGGCTTGTCGAGCCTCTGCACCCATGGCTAATAAAAGTTTATGGAGTGTGTTTATGCAGCCCGGGTCAGACGGCACGCTGTATGCGATGACACTCGCCTGTTCAGTATTTCCTGACCAGCGTGAAATGGAATGTGTAGGAAGGATGAGCTGGGTAAAAGATGAGAGGGGTGATCTGTGAAGGGCAGCCGGACTGAGAAGTGTGAGGAAATCTTCCTCAGAAATCCTCCAGGCTTGACGTGTCCTTCCTCGCAGCAAGATCAGCCCATTTTAGCCATCAAATGTACAGTACAGGATGTGCTGCAGGCGAGTGGGCTCGATCATATGTGAATTTAATATTTCAACTATTTGATAGTAATGTTGAAAATCCCAGCTGTACTTTTTTTCATGCCCTCTAAAAAGACTGAATATATAAAAAGTAAAGCCACTTTTTTATTTTAAGTTGCAAACATTGTTTTTAAGTCCTCAAGCCATAATTTCTTAGATATTTTATGTAACATTATTAATGCATTTATTTTAATTTTAATAATCTTTTATTTTAATAAATGCGTCTTTACTGAATATTTTAAAGCAGATTAGAACAGGCAGAAAAATGCGTACGACTTTAAAACGGCTGTATAGAAATGTGGGCAAAATGAGTACAACCATCTCGTGATGAGTATCGCCATCTCTGTTTGAAACGTTAAATTGCAAGATACGTGCAGTTTTATTGATTAACATTTTTGTTTTCTGTTGTTGTACATCAGCGATATTGCAAGAATCTTAGGTGTATATCTTTGTTTATGGATATGGAAATGCGTAAAAATGAATGACGAAATCATTAGCTAAACATTGCTAATTGGGTTAATGTGAGGAGACTTACCTTTTAAACACTGATATCTTGTCTAATAAATTTTGTCCATTTTAATACAAAAACTTAGGCACTGAAGCTTTATCTAAAATAAAATGAAAACTGGAAAGTAACATCAAAATACATAAATAATAATTTTAAAAAAAAAAGCAATATAAAAAACAATAACCTACCATCCATCAACATGAGTCAACATGCACATACTCAGCACAAAAACAAACCAGCTTAAAGCTAATGTGGATGTTAAAATACTTTCTCTGAACATCAGCTCTGTTGGTCAAATATAAATCGCTTCCAACCAGCGACATTGTTTTTTTCCAGAAAACTCTCACAGCTAAAGAAAATGCGAAAGTCCTCGAGTCATCATCTTTTTCTTTCTCCCAAAAAATAAAATCAAGGAGCCTGTTTTTTATTATTTATGTCCAAATATGTAAAATGTTCCAGCGAATTCAGTCATAATCCCACTTTTGCTTCGCTTGCATTAAGCCCTCATGCGTCCTTATGGGGGGGAAAAAATGACCTTTTTCTTCTCTCCCACAGAGGATGCTTTAAAAACGCACAATGGGCCGGCCAAGAACAGCTACATGGAGCAGAGTTTCCACGGCTTGAACCCAATCCTTAACATCCCGGTCCACCTGGGTCAGGTAGAGGCAGCCGAGCACAACGCAGGTCTCACGGGGTCCGAGCTGGAGCGCTGGGTGGACAGTCTGGTGGGCGACGTGTGGTCAGCAGTGGACGTGTGCTCGACGGGCCCCAGCGGATGTCCCGTCATGCAGACTTGCAGGGAAACGGTGTGGAGCTCTCTCAGCCCAGACCCAAAGTCCCAGCTCGGCCCACCCAAAAACAACGGACGAATCAGGTAGCAGCTTTCACTGTCCTGAAGACTCGCCTTCCTTCATTTTTAAGGCCGTTCAGTTTTTATTATTTATTTTCCAGCGCCGCTCATGTCAATATGAGCACAACGGGTTTCTCAAACGCAAGACATGAGGCTACGAAAGCGTGCGCCGGGACGTTTTTACAACTTCTTTTTTAAACAAATGTGCTCTCAATCTCAAACTCTGAGTGCTCTAGTGATGTGAGTGCTGTGAGGCGTCTCTATATTTAATTTATTTTGATTACTGTGATTGAATCTTTTCTCAACTGGATGCAGCGGGCAATGCCTATGTGTAGGTGTTCCTGCTGAATGCTGGGATTGGGATATTAAGCACAGAACGGACCTTAACACTGGTTATAAGACCAAAAGTGATGTTTGTATAGTAAGCCTCTATTTAAACACACGTGCACCTACCGTAAACGATAGGAATGAGTGTTTTTCAGCCGGAAGCTTATTAAAACCAGTGTTTCAGTTCATATTTAACGGTTCAGCACAATATTGCTGGTTCCTTTTAGTTTACCTAAAAACACACATACTTCCCTTTTTATAAGTCTTTCACTGGATGAAATACAGTGAAACAGACTTTTAAAGCCTTCAATCCCCCCCCCCCCCAAATGAAGTCTAATGTTTGGTTTTAATAAGTTATTGGTTGAAAAGCATTTGTTTTTAATAAAAATTTTGTTTTTGACAAGTCGTGGAGAGCCAGTGTTGTGCAAGATGCCAACCTCCACACAATCCTATTGCTTTTGGAGAGGTAATGCCTGTTCAGAAATACATCACTTTATCCTGATGTACACCATAAAATGGCGTTTTTGGTTTTTACTTTTGAAGAGGATGTAGCTACAAATTATATATATATATATAAAATGACTGATGAATGCATGTGTTCTAAGCTAGCAGAGTGCACACTTAGCAGAATACTAAGATGACATGATAAACATGTAGGCTCATAAGATATTGTATGTTACCCTACCTGGCTAATCAGTACGGAGTTTGCTAAAATATGCTAGATATATGCAAATCTAACAGGCTGTATAGCTTGAAAGCTATCTTTTGGTTAATTGTTTTGATTTGAACTTTTAATCTCTGTATTTTAAAGATATGTGATATTTCAAGTCTTTAGTGTCACATGATTCTTCAGAAATCATTATAATATGCAGATTTGGTTCTCTAGAAACATGTTAAAATAATTATTTTTAAAAACTGCATAATATTTGAGCTACACATTCTTCTGAATTCTTTAATGATGAATTGAAAGCTCAGAAAAACACAATTTATATGCAATGGAAATCCATTTATGACTTTACGAATGCCTTTACTATCACGTATATCAGTTTTATTAGAATAAAAATGTTCATATCTTAAAGACCTTACTGACCCCATTATTTTGAATAAGAGTGTAAATTAGAAGATTATAAAACAGCAGCTGTTGTTTGGCCTATACAACTTGTGTTACCGTAAATCACTTGTTTTGCTTTTTGTTTTTAATAGTCACATTTCTGATCAGGCATTAAGTTGAGTTTTTGGTAGAAGTTATTTCAGAAAGTTCAAATGATTGTGATAGGATTCTGTGGAGGACAGAAACTTGCATGATAGTGGTCCACATTTCTTAAAGCAAGAGAGAGACAGTCTGAAGTGTGGCTCTGTCTGAATGCTGTTCCCCTTAAGGCTGTCCAAACTTGAAATGGAAGGTGCCAGCTGTGCTGGCAACCACGAAATATGTATAATTCTTTCACCATTTTATTGTTTTACATTTTTTTTCTTTCCCCTGAACAGAGGTACTGGGTAACTGAGAGTTGTAAGTTGGCTATTTATTCATGTGTTTATATAAATGAAATAGATATTTTTTAGTCAATGACTAATGTCTATATGCTGTTTTTGCAGCTCATTCAATACCTTTTGTAAACAAGCTGCCTTTATTTACAAAGGCTCTCATCCCACCCATATTACACCTATAAACACAAGATGCGGTACGAATATGGGCTCTGGTAAAGACCTGTCCGCTCCTACTCCTGAGGTCCATCTGTCCATCTCATAAACCAACTGGATGAATGATCTTAAATGAACTGAGATTCCAGTCATGCTGCTTGTCACTTTCTTTATTTTAGTCTTTTTACATGAGCCAGTGTTTGGTACTTTGGCCATAATGAACAAAAGCCAACGTTGGCTGGACTGGTAGGTAGCATCCGCTCAAATTCAACATGGTTCCTGAAGTTCTAGGCTTTCTCCTGCACGTACGCCATTCGGACGTCACATTTTCCAGATCGGCCCATCCATAATAATGATAGGTTGGCCTCTCAGATCTGACAGAAAAGTATTTTTGGTGAAGAAGATTGCAAGCTTGCTGGACTCTACTGTTTGCATTGGACCAACATCTCCATTTTTACAAAACTTTTATGTTTCTACATGACAAATGTGGGACTCTGTATTTAAACTGGGCTTGTGTGGCTTGTTGCAGTCTCTCATTTGAGGAGCTCAGTCTCCTCCGGGACTCTGTGACCCTGGCCTAGCCATCACTTTGTATGCAATCCGATTGTTATCTGGTCCTCAAGAGATGTGGCGTCCCATCCGGGGTGTGCAAACGGTCAGTTGTCATTGCTGTCATGTGATCCAAAGGCGGATGCGACCTTAACTTTTCAATAAAGCACTCTTGTCATTCACATGTTCCCAGCAGGGTGCGAAATGGGATGCATTGTTATTTAAATTTTTTATTAGAGCGTGTAATGCTTGTCTAAGTGGTGTTACATCTGTACTGTATGTGTGAGTGCAAATTATTTGATAGTCTAAAAAAAGAGAAATGATATAATGTTATCTATTCACATCATCGACTTCTGACTTACGATCTTGAAAGGTGAGGATTCAGCCACTGAGTAGTTGAACATTAACGTTAGGAACCATTTATATGGTGAAGTGTTTATTTTTCTCCCCAATGTTAAATTCTTTATATTCTAATATTTAATATTAGAGTGCAAATGAGTATTAACACTGGCTTTTCTGAAGCTGCTCTGTTTGTTTGAGCAGTGTGACGAGCGGTGATGTCATTGTGGGGCGGAGCTTCTTGTTTCTAATCAATGGCATATACAGTTGCAGGCAAAATTATTAGAAATTATTATTATGTATTCTTTTTCACATATTTCACAAATTATGTTTAATGGAGCAAGGACATTTTCACAGTATTTACTATTTTACTTTACTTTTTTTTTGAGGCCAGATTAAAAGTAGTTTTTACATTAAAAAAACAAAACAAAACAACTTTAAGGTCAATATTATTAGCCCCATTAAGATTTTTGTTTTTGGTTGATGACTTCAAATCACTCTCATGCCATCTTAAGACCAAATTTTCAGAATATCAGATGCAAATCAGTCTACAAAGAATCTCATGAAGTCAAACACACCATTAATATTAGCAATTGTTTACAGCTACAAATGACGCACTTCATCTTTAAGTGGATAGTTTAGCTGAAAATGAAAACTGTCATCATTTACTCTCTCATGTTTTGTGTTCCAAAACAACATTATGTTTTTTAAATAGTATTTTTGTCCATGCAATGACAGCCACTGAGGTTTTAAACCCCATATTTTATGGCCAGAACTAAAACGTATGAGAGAAAATATCTTGTCAAATGATGACAGTTGTTTCATTTTCATCCCGTTAAGTTCACTGCAGTGGGTGAATCAGACCTCACAAACACAAGAACATACCTCTTTCTTTCACACAACTTACAGTTTGAAATGTCTATTGTAACGTTCACACAGAAATGATATTTATTACCACATCAGTCAGACATCTCTTCTGTACTATAGCTATTTTGGTAGGAATGACAATGTAAAGTATTTTGTATTGGACTGACGTTCATAAAGCATTGTAAATAACCTTGTTTTTAAACAAGAAGTGTCAAAGTGGAGGAGGTTTTTGGTGTGTTTTGATGTGAAGGGCTGTGCTCGTCTGAGTGTGTGGTTCAGCTCTTAACGAACATTTTATTTGCCTTTCGGAGAATCTCATGCCAGATTGCTGTTCTCTGTGCTGGAATGTTTTGTTGAGCAACTGTTGCACAATTTCTTTGAACTCTTGGGTCGGAGGGGACCTCTGTGCCTTAGCTGTTGTTCCCAACCTTTGTGTCTGTAAGCATCCAACATGTCGTCTCTGTATCTTTCATTTCTCCACGAAAACCAAAAAAAACTGCTGTTGTAAATGCCTTCTGTATCAATGTTCTTTCAGTTTTGCTGTTCTTTTCTTCATACTGAATTTTTCAATAAAAAAAACTCCTTTATCATCTCAGCAGGTGTGATGCGTTTTTGTCATGACTACAGTATGATGTGGGCAACAGTGTTTCATTAATGCATGAATCAGCGTTTTTTAACGAATCAGTTGAATGAATTAATAAATAGATGAATCATTGATGTTAAAAAAAATTCATATTCAGTGTTTATATGTTTAAATAATACACAAAAACTCATATTAATAATATAATTAGATTTCAAAATAATTTGATGTATATTAATGTGTTTATTTTAATGTGCTAATGTATTAATTACTCAAGGACTACATTTAACGTAGAGTATTTATGACTTAATTTGTTAATCGATTTTACAAGATTTAAAAAGATGGGCTTAATTTAATCAGTTTAGGGAGGCCACATTATCCTTAATTTCTGTCCGTGATCGGAATATACTCCTAATTGATTTTTTATTTTGTCACATGTAACTCACAGTGTTGCTCACTGTTGTCCGTTTGTTTGTAACATTTCTATAGTCAAAACTTCATAAGAATTTTACATTAGTTTAAATAATTAACACGGTTAGGGAAAAAGTCTGTAAATCAATTCAAGGAGGCAATATCATATATATAATGGGAAAGTTCACTTTGTCAGTTGTCAGAAGGTGCTTTTTTTTAGAAATTATCTTAAAATTAAATGTAAACTAGAGCCCTGTGAGACTAAAGCAGTGGTCAAGCAGGTCATTTAAGTAAAAGGGGCATTAATGTTTTAAAAGTTTATTTGAAGCAAATGTTGTTTTGCTTACCCTTTTGTCTTGTCAGTGCAGCAGACCCATTTGTATACATTTTAAAATCCTTCTGGATTTGCCTGCAGACTGACAAAAAAGATTTAATTAAAAGATTGAAATTAAAGTTTAAATTCAGTTGCCAGGAAGGTGAAATACTAGCTGTGCTTCCATCCACATGTTTTTATGTGCATTTTGGAATATTGCATTCAAAAAAATAATGCTTAATGGAAATTGCAATATTTGCATATTTTAAAACGCGCATAACAAAATTTGAATATGGGATAAACTTTTTCTCCGATAAGAAAAAATATGCGGGGCCTCACGGTGCCGCAGTGGGTAGCACGATCACCTCACAGCAAGAAGGTCGCTGGTTTGAGCCTCGGCTGGGTCAGTTGGCATTTCTGTGTGGAGTTTGCATTTCTGTGTGGAGTTTCCCCGTGTTGGCGTGAGTTTCCTCCGGGTGCTCCGGTTTCCCCCACAAGTCCAAAGACATGCAGTACAGGTGAATTGGGTAAGCTAAATTGTCCGTAGTGTATGTGTGTGAATGAGAGTGTATGGATGTTTCCCAGTGATGTTGGATGTTTCCCAGTTGCAGCTGTTGCATATGCTGGATAAGTTGGCGGTTCATTCCGCTGTGGCGACCCCAGATTAATAAAGGGACTAAGCCGAAATGAAAATGAATTAATGAATGAAGAAAAAATATGCATAAACTAATGAATGAATCAACTATTTTGAACGAATCAATTGAATGGATGATTCAGTGACAAAGGCAGTAACTTGTCACCACCTACTTGGATGTTTTTATTCTTATTTTTTACATACCACTTAATTTATTGCAGACAATATTTTTATCTTTAAAAGTTTAAATGTAGAACATCATGGTGTTTAAATCTGAAAAGATTTCATTTGCAAACACATCCCCTTTTTCACCTCTTGAAAGTTTGTAGGTCTGTGCACTTTAACACTGTTACGAGACATGAATGTGGAGATGGGAACTTCTCGTGTGTGTGTGTGTGTGTGTGTGTGGTCCCATGAGGCTGATTTGAGCTCTCCCGCATCTCTCTATCCCAGATCAAAGAGCTACTTTTAGCCCATCGATCTTGTGCTGCTTCCACAGACTTACTGAATAGGAAAAGACGCTTTAATTATCATGTACACAGCGCACACCTGTCTCACCTGCAGCACACAAACACAGCTGTCCTCTTTTTAGTGTGTCTGTCACTGCTACACTGATATAATCCTGCAGGGTTAATATACGCTCATATGGACAGTTCATTGTTGCCACCCCCACCATACATCTGCTGGCTGGCAGTCGTGCGTTTGCTTTCTTAACCAGTCTGTGTTATTTTAATCCTGACATGGAGATGGTTCAGTGAAGTATGAATGACTATATCACTTTCGCTGATGCTATATGCTTGCAGAACAGAAGTGTCATAGACCATGTGGTAAGTAAAGAATGATATAAAACTAGCTGAAATTATCACAAAATAACTAACAACAGGGTTATCAACAGCGGGAAAGTATCTTAAAGGGGTTTATTTTGCAGTAATAGACTGGACTCAATATTATATCTTGTTATTTTATTATTTTATTTAAAGCTGTAGCCTTAATTGCAACAAATTGACTTTACCTAAAAAAGGTAAAAGTAAACCTGTTATAAATTGAAACTATTAATTTGTCTTCTTTTTTTTTTGACATAATTATGCACATACTTCATTTACTTAATAATTTTAGGACAAAGGGTTTACTCACTTTTTATGTGTGAATAAAAAATATTTACATAAAATTTGTACGAATTCATTCATTCATTTTCATTTCGCTTAGTCCCTTTATTAATCTGGGGTCGCCACAGCGGAATGAACCGCCAACACACACATACACTATGGACAATTTAGCTTACCCAATTCACCTATACCGCATGTCTTTGGACTTGTGGGGAAAACCGGAGCACCCGGAGGAAACCCACGCCAACACAGGGAGAACATGCAAACTCCACACAGAAACGCCAACTGACCCAGCCGAGGCTCGAACCAGCGACCTTCTTGCTGTGAGGCGAACGTGCTACCCACTGCGCCACTGTGAGGCCCATTTGTACGAATTATTATATGTAATAAGTATTAATAATGAATGCTACTAGGGGCGATGCGGAGGTGCAAAGGGTAGCGCTGTCGCCTCACAGCAAGAAGGTCGCTGGTTCGAGTCTCATGACATGACATGTAGATTATCTTTAACCTACAAAAAATGACTAATTAAAAAAAGATATGTCCATTAGAGTGTGGGAAAGCGACCTAGTTAGACATATTAACTTGTTTTTAAAATTTAACTTGATTTATTTGTATCATATGATTTGTTACAATATCTGTTATAAATTATATAATCTTTTTTGTTTTTTACATATATATTTTAATCAAAAACAAAGATTATTCGAGTATTATGAGAAAACTGTGCCAGTCTGTCTACCTCAGAATTAAGTTACATTTCATTCAATTAATTGTCAAATATACTTTTCTTCTTTTTTTTTTGTGTCTGTCATCCAGCTCTTGACGATATGAAAGAACAAGTGCTATAATAGTCTTGACACTTTAGCTGTGATAAGATCATCCATCAGCTTCCTCGGCACTTGTGAACACAGTGATATAAACAACAGCTATGATGGTGTTGCTTTTACTGAATCCATTGAAGCAGAAGTTTGGATTGTGTTGTCAAAATAAGAGCCAAACTAAAACTTAAACTACAACAAATGAGGTCCAAAGTAAACACTGTTCATGGGGCAGCCAATGAAAACCATAGGTGGTCATTGTTTATATCTGTTATAAACCAAACAAAGGTTTATGCAGGAAGTGAAACTTAAAAGATAAAATAAAGTTTAGGCACTTCAGAATCATTTCTCTCTTTTTGGAGACAATAGCTGCTTTTATCATACTATTTAATTTTTGCATAGATTTAAAAAAATGAATAGATTTCCTGCTCACCAAGACTATGTACTTGTTCAAAATCACAGTAAACATTACAAGTAATATTTCATTCAAATGTACTGCATTACTACCTTTTTTCTCCAGTCAGTTCAGTGTCCTTCGTCTTAGTCTCTATTTCAGAGGTCACCACAGCGGAATGAACCACCAACTATCCCAACATATGTTTTACACAGCGGATGTCCTTCCAGCCACAGCCCAGTATTGGGAAACACCCATACACTCTCACATTCACACTCATACACTACGGACAATTTCGTTTATCTAATTCACCTATAGCGCATGTCTTTAGACTTGTGGGGGAATCCGGAGCCCCTGGAAGAAACTCACGCAAACACAGAGAGAACATGCAAACTCCACACAGAAATGCCAACTGGGCACAGCTGGGACCTTCTTGCTGTGAGGCGACTGTGCTAACCACTGAGCCACTGTGCCGCCTCATTCATTATTATCAGCGTTGAAAACAGTTTTGCTGCTTCATATTATTGTAGAAGCGGATACAAAAGTTTTCAAAAGTACTATCAAAAAATATATATTTAGTTGTGTTTATCAAGGACATGTACATGTATGTATAAATAATGAAATATTTAAAAAAAGAATTTCAAATCTCCCATGGCCTGCACAGTCACCAGATCTAAATATTATTGAGCCACTTTACGATGTTTTGGAGGAAGGAGTCAGGAAACGTTTTCCTCCACCAGATCACATAGTGACCTGGCCACTATTCTGCAAGAACAATGGCTCAAGATCCCTCTGGCCCCTGTGCAGGACTTATATCTGTCATTCCTAAGACCAATTGATGCTGTGTTGGCGGCAAAAGGAGGTCCTACAACATACTAATGAATTATTGTGGTCTAGAACCAGGCGTTATTTTAAAACTTAAAGCTTTCTTTCATCAAAGGCTCCTAAAATATTCACATAAATAGATACAAATTTACATTGGAAAACAGCCCTTGTTAAACTGTGAGGATATTTCAGTTTTTACTGTATTTCTGTATTGCAGTCTTGTTAAGCAGAATAGGCTTTAATA
>CAIGQW010055694.1:11988958-12007384 GCA_903798125.1 Danio choprae | reverse complement strand
GAACTGAGAAGCAGCTCTAAGAACTGATCCCTGTTTATATATGGTACATGAAAACAAGCGTCAAGGTGGCAAACTGCGCCAGTATGGGACTCATCCCAGAATCGCAGGCTAATTTCAAGCATTTTCTATTCATTTTCTTTAAAATGGAATGATATGCAACAAATGTATAATGTATCCATTATTATGTATTATTAATGTAAAACAATGCGTAAATGTTACTGTTGTTTAACTTAAAGTCCACATGAACCGGAAGCAGCTTTTTTTTCATATTGTGACGCACTTCCTAGAGAAACTGAATATTAAATGAGAAAACAGTGGGTGTGGCTTGTTTTTTCTACTGAGAGCTGATTGGATGTTGTAAAGTATGCATTTCATTCAGATTGGGGGGCTTCTAAAGGGGTTTTAGAAGTTATTACAACCTAACAGACACCTCCTCCTCACCATTTCTGTTTGTTGCCAAAACTGACAGTTGGAGGGGCGTGGTTAAGTATGTTAACCACGCCCCATAACTAAGATATGCGTAATCTGAAAAATTAATTGAAAAAAAAAAGAAGAGCATTTTTAGATTTCAATTAAAGATTACAAGGGCAAACAATTTTTTTTTCCTTAATGACATGCACAGATGAATTGTTCACCACAAAACTGGCAACGTGAGCTAACAAAATCATATGGTTAGTTTTAATTTTATTTGTACTTAATGTTAAACCTTTTAAACCACTAACAGTTGACAACAGATTTTGCATTTTCAACCATTTTGTGTTTTACATCACTTGGGGCAGGTCACATGTTTCTCTATCAGTGATTTAAAGATTATGCCTTTTTATAACTGATGTAACATAGTTGACCAGACCACATGGAACAGACACACACACACAATTAAATAACAAATAACACAGAAAATAGGGTCCCGCATTAAGTGGCCTAAACTACTATGTACTTGCATCTGTTCTGCTCATACTCTTCCATATAATGGTAATGAAAATCATCCGGCATTTGTTGTCAGCAAGTTTGGGGTCAGTACAATTTTTGTTCTAACGCTCATTCTTCCCTCATATTTTGATTTTCCAAGTGTCCCTTGCAGCTTAAATTTACCCGAAGCACCAAAGATTTATTTTCCCTTTTTTTTTTGTAGTACAGAAATCTAGTGTTGGTTCATTTTTATTCAAATATTTATAGATGGTAATCTCGAAATTGTTATGTTGAGATGAATGAATGAAATTGTGGGGTGGCACGATGGCTCAGTGGTTAGCACTGTTGCCTTACAGCAAGGTCGCTGGTAAGAGTCCCGGCTGGGCCAGTTGGAATTTATGTGTGGAGTTTGCATGTCCCCCCCCATGTTGGCGTGGGGTTTTTTCTGGGTGCTCCGGTTTACCCCACAGTCAAAAAACATGCACTATAGGTGAACTGGATGAACTAAAATTGTCCGTAGTGTATGAATCAATTGGATGAACTAAATTGGCCGTAGTGTGTGAATGTGTGAGTGTATGGGTGTATCCGCTGCGTAAAACATATGTCGGAATAGTTAGCAGTTCATTCCACTGTAGCGACCCCTGATAAATAAGGGACAAAGCCGAAGGAAAATGAATGAATGAAATAGTTTTGTCCTGGGATTAATTCTTGTATTTTACTGAGTCTGTCAGTCTTGAAACTTTACAGTGTGTGTCGTAAGTTTCTAACGACAGTTTAAAAATGAACGTTTTTTTTTAGCTGTCTTGCGTCCGAAACCAAACTGCTACTTTCAATGTGAAAATGTGGAAATGCTCATTACTGTTGGAAAACACAGTTTCTCACTCGAGGCCTCACAGCAGCTCCCCATGGAGTTGCAAAGCCTGCAGCCAGATGTCTCCGTGTGGCATAATGGCTGTATAATGCATTTTCCACATATACATTTCTATTGTAACTCCTTGTAAAATGCAAAGCATCCCACTTCATGATGTGAGATATAAATATGTCTTTTGGCATCAGGGCCTCTGATGAAGCAGCCGTAATAAAAACTTTCAACCCAGGAGGGGCCACAAAAGTCTACTAGGGCATCTGCAAAAATAAAACAATAGTTTGGATATATATTTGAGCACTGTAAATGGTGCACTTAAGGACATTATTAAAATACTTACTGTTAGTTTTTAACATAAAAAGAAAAAAGAAGTTGACTTAGTTATGACTTAGCTTCCTATTTCCATTAGTTCTTATGTGGGTCAAATTGACCAACAATGGTACGCTATTATCAATTTTAATGCCCAACAAATTGAATTTATTTCTTTATTTAGGTAGTATGTATGTGTGTGTTCATTCAACGTTGACAATGCCACCATGTCTTGAATCACTCTGATGAAAACACACAAAAACCTCTTCGTTGAGAGGACAGTTAATTAAAGATTTTTTTTCAGCAAAGGTACATTTAACTGATCAAATACATCAGTAAACACTTGTAAATTGCTATATACTAATTCTTCAAATGACTGCTGTTCTTTCGAACTTTCTGTTGTTGAGCAGCAAATCTGCATATAATTTCAGAAGGATAGTGAGATGGATCATTTATTCACAGGGGCAAGTTACATCTATAAATATATTCAAATGAAAAGAGTTGTATTAAATTATGAATCATTTCTAAAATATTAGTGCATTCATAATTTGTAAAAATTTGAAAGCATAAAAAAATAACAAACCCAATCTTAGAAAATATGTCTTTATGAAGAGTTTAGATGCGAAAACTTCTAAAATGAGCATTTTTCTCTTTCTTTCTAGGTTCAGTTATTTCCCTTTTGGCAAAGAACAGTTTTTTTTTCATTGCCTTAAAGGTGAAATAACTAAACAAACATATCGAGGCTGAGAAAAATGCTCATTTTAGAAGAAAAAAAATCAGATGGCACTAAAAGGTTTTTGCATCTGAACTGTAAATATTATTATTATACACTTATTACGTTTAAAAAAAGATAAATTTGCTTTTGCACTTTAGGCTCTGTTTTTCATACAAATGGTGTGATTTATCTGGTCAGCAGTAGTCTTTTTATAATAAACGTGTGTGTCTCAGTGTCCGCCCAAATGATCCCAGCACCTCAGCCTACAGCAGTCTGAACAACAGTAACACCTTTACATTTGCAGTGCTCATCTGCTGCGCATAGATCCATCAGGTGGGTCAGGGTGAAGCGTTCATAACTTATAGCCCTTAATTCAGCTGCTGAAGGATTTACTGGACAACAGCTGATTTATCGACTCAAGCTGATGCAAGTTTTGGTCCTCAGCTTGAAAGACATCACAGTCGGCGGTTTATTATGTTGCAAACCACAGCTGATTGACAGAAAAATGCCCTTGAAGTTTCGTGCGCCGTCCACGATTATTTCAAACCCGCTTTTGAACTCATAAAGCCGCTATACGGTCTCTCACTCTCCCAGAGTCTCTTTAAATGGCAGGAGATGAATGAGGGCTGCGATTGGTCCCCTTGCTCCTTCCATTATGTTGCTGGATTTATTAGCTTTTATCTCTGCGCTTGTAATTAACCCTCCTTGTAGCAGTGTGCAGCCCCAGTACTATATAACTAGTACTGGCAAATGTTCCAATTCCTCTCAGTCAACCCTAGGTGCCCGCAGTCATTATTCAGAGGGACTCACAGAATTAGTCTGGTGTCCCCGGGGCCCGTGCACAACCTGGATCCACTCCATCATCAGCCTGTGAGAGACTGAGGGACATGGAGTGCGCGCTCAGACATCTGCCCACTCCTGAGACGCTCCAAACTGCGGCGAGAGGCAGTCAATATTGAGAGAAGTCTTACCGTGAATGCTGTGGAGCTGCTAAACTCACCGTCTAGACAGGGAGCACAGTGGTGCAGGTCAGACATCGCACTATTCCGTATTGTGCATTTTTAATTGAGCTCAAATGAACACAAGAGAGAAAGACTTAAGGATGGCATAAACAAGGTTAAAAGTTTTCAATGGAAAATAAAATCTTTTGGGCCTTAAAAAGGTTTTTTTTTTTAAAGGTATTGTGTTCTTGGCGTTAAATCATCTGAAACAGCTCAAAGGGATTGTCACCCAAACATATTAATTCCGTCAACATTTACCCTTCACTTATGGGTTTCTTCATTCTTTAAAACACAAAAGGAGATGTTTTGAAGAATGCTGGTAACCTGAAACCAAAGTATTTGTTATTTCTGCTATGGAAGTGAATGGTTACAGGTTTTCAGCTTTCTTAAAATATCTTCTTTTGTGTTTAAAAGAGGGGGGAAAACTCAAAGGTTTAAGGGGAAATAAACTGAGGGTAAATTGATATTTTGGGTGAACTGTCCATCTATTCAATGTTATTTTAGTAAATGATAACTAAAACTAAGACTAACACTATTGGTCAAAATACATTTTTCTAAATAAATGTAAAGTTTTACAATAAAAGAAAAACCAAAAACTAAATGAATATAAACAGGATAAACAAGTGTTTATATACATGTTTTCTGTATAAAAAATGTATTAAAGAAAATGTTTTCTATATAAACATGAAATAAAAAAAGAAGAAATATTCTTGATTTAAATTGATCAATTTTAGTTACATTTAATTTAAACTAAACTTGTTTAACCATTGATTATCTTTAATATGAAGACTTTATTTTTAAGTTTTACTTTTAAGTTTAAGCTACATTTGTATGGTTTTTGGTTCAGTGCTTGTTCAAACAATTATTTGATTTTATTCCTAAGAGGTTTACACAATTAATATGGGTTAATGAGGTAATATGGAATCATTACTTTGGTCTACACTATAGAAGCGTTCTGTTAACTCATTCATTCATTCATTCATTTTCTTTTCGGCTTATTCCCATTATTAATCTGGGGTCGCCACAGCAGAATGAACCACCAACTTATCCAGCATATGTTTTACGCAGCGGATGCCCTTCCAGCTGCAACCAATCACTGGGGAACACCCATACACACCTATTCACACTCATACACTACGGACAATTTTAGCTTACCCAATTCACCTGTATCGCATGTATTTGGACTATGGGGGAAACCGGAGCACCCAGAGGAAACCCATGCAAACACGGGGAGAACATGCAAACTCCACACAGAAATGCCAACTGACCCAGCTGAGGCTCGAACCAGCGACCTTCTTGCTGTGAGGCGAGAGCGCTATCCGTGCGCCACCGTGCTGCCCCTCTGGTAACTCTGCTCAGCTAAAACTAAATCTGATTATTAAACATCTGAGATTCAAAATCTGAGATTAAATATATATAAACTAAATAGAAATGTGTTCTCAAAATAAAAACAAAACTAAAATGAACATAACCATTAATGAAACTAACTAAAACTAAACTGAAACTTATTCCACATTTTAAAATAGTACTGACATAAAAGCGAATTTAAAAACTCAAAACTACAGTAGTGTTCATTTTCCTATGTCTGCGTAACACTACCTCTAATTCTCCCTCAAATGCTTCTAAAGCACTTTAGATGGTTTGTCTTTCTTAGTTCAGTATAATTCACTGTGTTACAAAATGAGACAAAGCTTGATTTAAATTTAATTCCTAGTCATCTTAGAAAGGTCCTAAAAGGTCTAGAATTTGACTTGCTAAAACTTGCAGAAACCCTGATAAAACGCAAATGAACCCAAAACCACAGATTGTGCGAGTCTGTGCATCACTCAACTGTGTTCGCCAACGTCATTTACATTAATGCAACATTACTACAACTTTACTGAAAAGGTGTAGAATATTCTCAGTTGAAAAACTATGTGTATTGATAAAGCTGCAGTCAGTGTTAACATGTTTCTGTGTGTACAGTAGTAAAAGTTCAGTTAATAAGGTAAATCATTGGACAACAGTGGTTAGTTCTGTAGTCAGTCAAAAAAACTATTTCTTAAGGGGACTAATAGCATATTTAAATGTAAAAACTGCTTTTAATCCAGCCAAACTACAAAAAATAAGACTTTCTCAAAATAATACACACACATATATATATAGGAACAACACAATCTGTTAAACAACACTTGCGAAATAGGCTAATAGAAAATAAAGGAACAAAAATTTCACAGTAGGGCTAATCTTTAGAAGTGTTTACTGCCTGTAAAATCAATTTCATGCTAAATAAAAGTATTAAAATAAAATCCCCAAACTTTTGAATGACAGCTCATGCCATCATAACCATTATGGAATATTATTTACATATTCTTGTCTGGAGGTAATAAAGTCCAGAATCAATGTCATGCCGTTTTATAATGCGATATTCAGCATAAACAAAATGTGTATGAAGTCAATTATATTAGCCATTAGCCATGAAAAGGCAATTTTCTTTATTAAATTATTTATCATTGCAATTAAAAATGGTGTAGAACAAATAACAATAAACATCCGGTAGTTTAGTTCCAGCCGAGTCAAATGCCTGATTATTGTGTACCGTTAATATAGGAGAGGTGGCCATATTGTGGCACCTCAGCAAAGGGCGGCTATGACACTCTTTTGAATTAATCAACTATTAATCACTAAAGAAAGGACAAGAAACCGATTCACAGGGCCCCAGGGGAACGATTCCAGGCCGTTTCTTTTAAATCCAGCAGTTCCCCTTTATTCCACACGCAGGAATGTGCATATTGAACAGCCTGCAATCTTGCCAGTCCATCAGAAAATTTAATAGGCTCCTCAGAGAAAAGACAGTCACCTTGACAGCCGCTATATTATTTAAATGTAAACAATAATGGGGAAAAGATAGCTCAGGACACCTTCTTTCCCCTTTTTTCTTAAACTCGTCCTTGATGGTTAATAAAGCTGCAGTTTGGGCAGTGCAGTTCAACAGATCCTCAGTGCAGCCAGTTTTCCGACCACTGCATGGATACATGACACTTCACTTCTCCAGAGCTGACAGCGGGATCAAGCAGCGCAGGCTAACCATAGATCCCATTGACTCAGCAGTCTAACACACACACACAAAACACGGCTATACTGTCTTAAAGGGGACGCATCAGGAAAATCTGACTTTTTCCTGTGGTAAATCCTGTGGTAAAACTTCCAACCCAGAAAACATGAAAAATCCCAACGGGCCTTTTTCTACAAGCATGTGAAGGAACATTCCATTCTTTTTTTGTTCACTTAATGTAGGAAGGAGAACTTAATATGTATTACTGCCATTTAATCTGCATGTTTCCCCTCATAGTGCCACTGCATCAGTTGCCATTTCTGTTTACTTGATGTAGCAGCAGAGAATTCCAATGACTGCACCAGAAAAACATTACAAATATTTAGTTGTTGGGTCGACACATGAAGATTAAAGTCTCCATAGACTCTCAACATGTGCCGTTGAGAATATTATAGAATATTTATTTTTGACAAAATATATTTTACACCAGACGTTGATCTAAATAATAATTTTTGGGATGTTATGAAATCCTTTTCTATACCACCCCATAAATAAAGTTTTTGTAGATTCATTGAATGCTATACATAAACTGCTTGGACAACTTTGCAGTTTAGTTGTAATTAGCAAGCAAATATAAAAACATTGCAGCACTTTTGCATTGCATTTTTTTTGCAACTTAATTTCTTCGAAAATAACTATAACAACATATAATGCAACCCTAAAGCAGAAAAAGTTGGGACAGTATGGAAAATGCTAATAAAAAAGTAAGTAGTGATTTCCAAATTTACCTTGACATGTAATTCATTGCAGAGAATATAAACACATTCATTCATTTTCTTTTCGGCTTAGTCCCTTTATTAATCTGGGTCGCCACAGCGGAATGAACCACCAACTTATCCAGCATATGTTTTACGCATCGGATGCCCTTCCAGCTGCAACCCATCACTGGGAAACATCCATACACACTCATTCACACACATACACTATGAACAATTTAGCTTACCCAATTCACCTATACCGCATGTCTTTGGACTTGTGGGGGAAACCGGAGCACCCGGAGGAAACCCACACCAACACGGGGAGAACATGCAAACTCCACACAGAAATGCCAACTGACCTAGCCGAGGCTCGAACCAGCGACCTTCTTGCTGTGAGGCGATTGTGCTACCCACTGTGCCACCACATCGCCCTACAATATAAACACAAGCTATTTTATTATAATTTATTATAATTATAATATAATTACTATTTTTGTCTAGTCAACTCCATTCCATTAATCGCTTATTTCATTCACGCCCATGCATATTTCACCAAGACAATGCAAAACCACATTGTGCACACATTACAAAGTCCTGGCTGTGGAGGAAGAGGATATAGGTACTTGACTAGCCTGTCTGCAGTCCCGACCTGTCTCCAATAGAGAATATGTTGCGCATTTTAAAGCTGTACTGTAAACTGTAAACTTACTGTAGGTCATGCATACACCGGACGCACAAAGCGCAATGTGCTCACTCTATACAGTCCGATTGCACAGTTCAACCTGTACAGATAAAACCAGCCTGTAACACACTTCTTTTTTTGTTTAATGATGGTTGGCAAACCAGTACATAATTTATTTAAGCCACCCAATGGGAAGGAGTGTGAAGCTCGGATGGAATGGAACAGAAAACAATAAATACCACAACAAATCTTTTTTTTTTTTCAAGTCAGATCTGTATCTTACAAATTTATGAACAGAATATCATACACTTTCAATTGTTTCTGTGTGTTCTGGAATATATTCATTAATATTGTTCACCACCCTGAACCCTGAAGTGTCCGTTCCCGTAGGTGATTCAACTGTGTGATTCCTTAACAAGCAACGAGCAAAAATTCTGACATGTTAGACAACCATCCAATTGCTGACCGGGAGAGGTTAATCACCTCTCCGTGCCCCCTGTGCACTGCACGAACACAACATAAGAAAGGATGAATGACAAAGCTTCTGAAGTTTTCAGCAATTGAGATTTGCTTGTTTTGTTGTTTTTAAGAGTGTCAGAATAGTGTAAAGCCTCCGTCCTCTCCTGGAAAACAGCAGCTCATAAACATGTAAAGGGACACACAGAAACCCATTTATACTTACATCTAAATAGGGGCAAATTTGTCGAGCTATAATAACTGATTTGTGGGGACTTCACAGATATATTCTGGCAATTTATTTTACATATGTCTCTTTAATAAGAACGAGGGTGGTCTGTCTTGTGCTGCACACACACGTCTGGTCTGGAAGGGATGGGGCTGCTGTGCTTTGACAGGCCCTGATCCAGAACAAATAGCAGTGTACAGGAGCGGCTCTCAGATTGGACCTCCATCATCACCTGGCAGATGGTGAAGCATTAAAACCATGATCAATACAGCACACAGACTGCAGCAGCTGAGCCCGTGGCTGGATCTATCACGCCCTCCGCTTGCCTGTAGTCCCTCAGTGCCAGACAGCAGGAGCCCTGAGACGTTTAGGATCATCTTCCATCTGTCTCTGCTTGTAGACATTGTGTGTCAGAAGGCAAAAATCATCCAAGAATAGTACTTCTACAAAATTAATCATCGTGAATATGCTTAAAGGGATTTTATATTTATGTCCTGCTGGCTCTCAGGCCTGTTTACACCGCCTCTGTAAGCAGCACTTAAGCAAAGCAGTAGTGCAACATCGAAGGAAACTATAAGAGAAATGCACCTTTATAAATGTTTTGCATATTCTCCCCGTGTTGGCGTGGGTTTCCCCTGGGTGCTCCAGTTTCCCCCACAATTCCAAAGACATGCGGCACAGGTGAATTGGGTAAGCTAAATTGTCCGTAGTGTATGAGTGTGTATGGATGTTTCCCAGTGATGAGTTGCAGCTGGAAGGGCATTTTCTGCATAAAACATAGGCTGGATAAGTTGGCGGTTCATTCCACTGTGGCGACCTCAGATTAATAAAGGGACTAAGCCGAAAAGAAAATGAATGAATGAATATTATTTAATATTAAAAAAATTTGTTCGCTCAAAAATTCTGACAGCAGAGATCTGATCTCAGCATTATTTTGATTTAATGTTCATTTCATATAATAATTACTTATGTTATTATTTAATTGTTTAAACATTTTTTAAAACATATTTACTTTTTTAACATTTTGATGTAGTGTAACATTTATTTTACTATCTTATATATTATTAATATTAATCTTTATCACCATTTTAAGTTATCTTGATTTGGTAAGTTTTTTATTTTCAAGATCTATCATTTTGGTAACTATGCAATTAGTGTTTAATGCGTAAATATTTGAATAATTGTTTTATTTAAAAGTATTAATTTAAATGTATTTAAATGTATAAAATGTAATCATTTTAATAACAATACTTTCATTTTAACAATTAATTCAAATAAAATTATTTATTTTAACAATAATTGTTGCTGCATTTATTTCTAAATATGTTTTTTTTAATTAATTTTATTTTAAAATACTTTATTTCAGTAGCCACTATTTATTGTATTTTGTTATTATTATTGTATTATATTATTATTGTATTGTTATTATTATATTATTATGAAATATTATGTTATTTTATTATTATTATTCATTCATTCATTTTCTTTTCGGCTTAGTTCCTTTATTAATCTGGGGTCGCCACAGCGGAATGAACCGCCAACTTATCCAGCATATGTTTTATGCAGCGGATGCCCTTCCAGCTGCAACCCATCACTGGGAAACATCCATACACACCCATTCACACTAATACACTATGGACAATTTAGCTTACCCAATTCACCTGTACCGCATGTCTTTGGACTTGTGGAGGAAACCGGAGCACCCGGAGGAAACCCACACAAACATGGGGAGAACATGAAAACTCCACACAGAAACGTCAACTGACCCAGCCGAGGCTCGAACCAGCGACCTTCTTGCTGTGAGGCGATTGTGCTACCCACTGCGCCACCGTGCTGCCCTTTATTATTATTATATTTTTGTTATTATATATTTTTATAGTATAGAATTATATATATTGTAATTTTTGTAATATGTAATTATTATATGTTTGTAATTATTTGTGATCATAATTGTATTTTCTTTTAACTATATAACACCTCATGAATTAAATGTTTATATGTAAAATAAATATGGACAAATACAAAATGAGGCCTCACCTCACATTAAGGAAAAGTAGATGGTAAAAGTGTTCTGTAAAAAAAAAAAAAAAAACATGTCTGTGTGTATGGATGATCTAACTGTGACTATTATGTAGAAGTAAATAAATAGGCAGCGCTGTGCTAAGAAAAGTCCTGCTACTCCAGTTATTTCAGACTTCTGTCTGTAAGGAAAATGCTTGCACAGCACAGCCAGGATCACTGTAACACCTGCCCCGCAGTGTACTGAAAAAACCACACAGATTTGCACATGTATGCGCGTACACACGCACACACACATCACTGCCTCAATCTGCTACAAGTCACCTGTTATGGCAGCATAATGACTTGCTGCTGTGCCAGGGCTTCATATGAGGCTCCCCTCAGTGTCGTTCAGAGGCAGCTGCCCGAGATAACCATGAGTCCTCCATCTCTCTGACTGACTCAATCTCACACCGCCATTAAATGCTGGAGCTGCGGCCCAGGAAAGACACCACTTTAGCAGTATGCCACAGCAAAAACAAGCCCTGCTGATGGGGATCCCACTGTTTGGGTCAGAAGGCTCTGCTTAAAGCGGATATACCATGCTCCTTTTAATAAGATGTCAAATAAATCTCTGGAGTGTCCAGAATGTGTCTGTAAAGTTTCCGCTCAAACTAACCGACATCCTTTATTATAGACTGACAAAATTTGCTACTATTTTGGTGTGAGCAAAAATATGCTTTTTTAAATGTGCTAGACCGCTCTAGACTCTGTGAATATTAGAGATGCACAAAATTTTCTGCTGATGAAAATTATGAATTAATAATTCATAATTATTAATCCTGGCTGCACTATAAAACCCATTCATTTCAATGGCTTCTCTACATGTATACTTATCTATGCATGAACCACACATGCACACCGGGAAAGCATATTCTGTTTAAATAATGTGCTGACATGACATCTTTATGTAGTATTCTTGTTTCTGCTGCTTGCAATAGCTACTGTGCTGTCATGGCAACACTGGTAAAATGACTCCCCTCGACTAATCTTGTCTTTTTTTAGCCCGATCTCATGAAGAAATTTAACTATTTTACATATTGTCAGAACAGTGGCTATTTCATACAAACTCATATGATTTAATTTGTACAAAAAGTAAAATTTTTAAAAGGAGGCATGCCCCCAAACCCCACCCCTTAACCCAACTATCATTGGGGACGAACAAATCATAATTACATGTACAAATGAGCTCATTAAATATGTTAGCAATTAGCCACTAAATCAAAAATGTATGAATTGCTGTGAGATTTCATTAGTTTTTTTTAAATCTGTGTAATTTAAAAGTCTTAAAATTCAAAAATGACTTTATATTATTTAATAATATAATAAATACATATTACAAAGCATCTTTGGTTTCAGTATTTGGCCATGTGCATCCAGAATGTTTGGTTAAGGCCCAAAATCATTATCATTTTGAAACATGTAGATAATAAGATCCCCTTCCTACATCACTAAGGGAGTCAAATCTGAGCAGCTTGTTTTTCACATGCTTTCAGGTAAAAGCTTAACAAGCTGGGTTTCATTTGTCATATTTTTTGAGTTGGTAGATGCACCAGGCAAATGATTTTCATTATATGTCCACTTTAAAATATAGCAAGGTATTTCTGTCTCTGATTAAAGCCAGACCAGTCAAATATTGACTAGAAAGGTGACAGCGGAATGGATAACTTATTGCTGACCCCAGTATGACCTGCACCATAAGTGATAAGCAGCACGGCTGGTAAAACTCTCTACCTTAGATATGAAATAACATATCTCGGTAATATTTCTTGTGACAAATGGTGCAATAATTGTAAAAAATAGATACTGATTCTAGCAGAAAGACAATAATTTGAAAAAGGTTCAAATGTTAAATCCAGAGTCAGTACTGCTGAATGGATACATGCAATAAGTACTTAGTTTACACTGTCAGGTCTTAATGCCCAATTCCGATTTGTTGCCTATATATGATTTTTTTGCCTATCCGTTTACACATCCTTTTAATTGTGACCCATATCCAGTTCATGTGATTACACTTGCCATACAATTTACAAGGCGGGTTCTAGCATCTGCACCACACTAGCCACGATGGAAGAAATTGTCTTGCTTTTAGCTCTGCGAAATATGCAAAGTTTGCTCAAAAATCATGCTAATATTTGATTTTTATTTACCTCAATAAAATGTTTTATTATTTATTGTATTATTATTAATTTATATATATATTATATTTATTATTATTTTTATTGTATTGGAATTATTATACAAAAAAAGGTTAAAATAAAATAAATTTAATTGTCTTGAGATGTATACCAATAATGTGCTTTTCTGAAACATTTTTATAAAATATGCTTAAATAATCTAATTTAACATGGTCCTCATTTAAGTTAAGCCCTCTATATAATGCTATTGTTTTATGAATTGGAAAGAGAAAGGGAAAAGAATACACATGTTTGCTTTTATTGAATTGTGAGGTCATTTCCATTGTTTTTATACTGTACAAACTGTATTTTCTATTGCCTTGCACCTAACTACTCCTTACAGGATACTGTGTATTTTTTACTGTCTGAAAAAAAGCCTTTTTTTAAGCCTTTTGAAAAATGAGGGCATCAGCAATGTTATCATAATTCATCATCTCCTTGTAATACTTCTCTCATACCCATGTTCTTATACTGTACACTGTATTATCACAAGAATCACAAGATTCTGATGCATCGTCATTCCTTTTGTACCTCTAAATCGATTCATAACAGCAATAAAAGATAGTTATTGACTTCATCTTAATCACATTCTCTAAGCATTTGAAATTTGGCGTGGAAATGTAATTATCCAGCATTGCTAAACTAACTTAACGTCTGTCCGCTTGCTACAGTGCGCTCATGTGGGACCCCTGCAAGGCCTCTGTGTTTCCCTTTCAACCTGTTTGAGTACCAATTGTTTGCTTGCGCGTTGTTTTTTCTTTTCATCAGGTTAAATGAAATTCAATATAGAAGTCAAATGTGTGAAGACGCTCATCCAAGCATAAAGGCACTTCTACATGTTTGTTGAGGGAGGCCTATATTTGCCTCGAACACACACACTTTAAAAATCACTGGCTACAGCTGCAAATGCAGGCTGTGGAGAAGACGGAGATGTGCTGGAGGGGAGTTTGTCTGGGCGCTGCACGTCTGGCTATGTCTTCAGCAGCTGCTCTTATAGCTCCTCAAGTGAAACAATTCCACGACAATGGTCTCGCTCGCCCAGCTCCAGCTAATGATAAACACGCTGGCATCTGGGAGGTTTGATAGCAATTCCCAGCAGTGTCATCTGCAGAGATGTAGAGATGCCAGGGGCAGCACTGAGGGAGAGAGCAGCACACAGATAACACTATACCAGCTGCCCAAACACACATCCTGCTCAAGATGCATTGCTCTCCTGGATCTGCGCATTCAAGCGGGCTTATGGACTCAGTGTGCCTCGGACAGATGTTGGCAGACTGTGCCTGGTCCATACAGTATGCTGTGACCTTAGAAATGCAACATATTTTAGCAAGAGCACTTCAAAGACTTTTAAAAAGCCACCAAGAAAGCTCACCAAAAACAAGAACCTCTGTGGAGATATCATTGGCTAATATTGTGCAGATTTATCAGACAAATGCACAACTAGCAAACTCACACTAACTGTTAATAAGCAGTAGGGTTTTCTCAAAGTCTCAATTCAAAGGTCCAAATCTGAATTTTCATCAATGTCAAAAGTCTGGAAAAATTGTAAACATGGACATATATCAATCAACCATTTCAAAAATTCAATGCCTTTTCCATTTAAAAATACAGTAATAATAAATGCAAAAAGTGACATAATTACAAGTGACAGCAATATTTATAAAAACAACAACAACAACAACCAGAATTACACTTTTAACGATTTTTGTAAATTTCACAATTATATAAACTGTATTTTATTGTAGGACAGTTATGCAGTATGTTACTGTATTTTAAAGTTGCATTGTGAAAATTACTGTAAATTTTACAGTAAAGATATACAATACTGTACATATATACACAGCAAGATAAATGGTGCTGTAAATGTAAATACAGTATTTTTGTTGTAATTGATTCACAGTAAGTTCCTGGTGAACTGCTGCCAGTAAGTTACTGTAGATTCTACAGGGAAATGTTAACAGTGTTGGTAAAATGTAACTTGTGCTGAATTGGAGCAAAATGAACGCACTCATATCTCTCTGTCGCAATCATTTTTTTAATTTTCACACTTTGTCAACTTTTCTTTTCTGGAAACTCGGGTTGGACATCCTCACCCATTCAAACGATCACTGTGGTAAAGACTGTCGAATGATCACGGCAAACGTCATTCGCTAACTGGTTGTACAGACAGCAGAAGACAAAAAGACAAAACTAACAAGATTACCTGTTTAACACATGTTTTAAATAGCAGTAAATCCCTTACACACAAATTGAGGGTACTGGCTTTTAAAAATCCACATAAATAGCCACTGTGTTTTCACAACAGCAGGCTCAGTTGTAAACTATAAACTACTTACAGTAGGCTGATAGACTTTAACAAGTTCAACATGTTCCTGCATTAACATCTTTGTTGATCCTGGAAATACAATCCAATCAACCAATCAGATTGGAGGGACAAGTTTACAGTACAACTAGTAAGCCATTAATTAGCTAGTTCACTTGAAGTTGCAGTACACTTAAAGTTCCCATGAAATCAAAATAAAAAAATGTAGATGTTAGAATCAGTATGTCTATGGATATCTATAATCTAATGTGCTTCAAAAACAATTTTTTATATAGGGGGGCTATTCTATGCCCCTCTGTGTATTTGCACTCTGTCTTCATATTTCAGTTGAAATTACATCACACATCGAACAAAAACAGAGTTCAAAGCACTTCACAAGACCTTTAAAACTATAGAAGTTGTTAACTGGAAAGCGGTCCAGGTTGTACACTTCCGACTATACTATAGTTCCAACTATATACTGTAGTAAGCATATACTAATACTTATACTGCTTACTACATAAAATATAATATGATTTCATTATGTACAACAAAGTAGAGAGAGTTTTGGTGACAACTAATGGAATATTGGCTTACTACAATGCCAAGTTCTCACAAGAAAGCCATCAGAAGTGAAAAACAATGGTGAATATGTACATTTACTCAAAAAATGACACCTCTGTGGCACTTCAAGATGCCATGTTTATTTTTTTTAGCTCAACACACAGAGTTGTGGAATATCAAAGGCAGCAAAGGATACATCTATGCTTCAAACTTCGATCAGAAGAAATCTCCTGTGAGAGGAAGTGAAGCGGAATTTTGATTTGGATGTGCCTTGATGCCTTCCCGCCTTCAAATTCTGCCACCAAAAGCAGGAGGTTTTATAAAGCTTTTGGACACAGCGATTGTGGTGCCAAACATACGCCGTTTCAAAAGATGCGGTATTGGAATGTTATAGCTAGTTGCTTGGCAACTAGCAGCCAATCACATGATCATGCATTTGCTTTTGGCAGTTAAGCATAATATAAACAGTAATTTAAGCATTTGAAGAGAAATATTTCAAATTGTGGTAGAAAACGCATCAATGTGATTGAAGCATTTCATCCATTTTTGTTTGATCAAAACGCATTAAAAACAAAGTAAAGCTTACTTTTCAGGCTGGCCCGGTCTGATTAGGGCTACTAACCACAGTGGTGCAATAATATTACCAATTAGCAGTTGGCTCTTTAATTTAGAAGGCAGGACCTACTCCACAGTAAAACAAGTGCACCAACTTTGTGCATTTGAAATTTTTAGTCATATACAGAATTAAGTACCCACCTAGCAAACATTCAGAGCACCTTATAATTTATATCACATCTCCCAAAAATGTTCAAACACCCTAGCTTTTGCACAAGCAAAAAAACAATTACATTTTCCAAAAAAAAAAATAAGAGCTTATAAATCGGTAAGCCCAATATATCATCCCTGACTGATCATTTAGGCTGACTTTCCATCGCGACCTTCCTTGATCCAGCCGGAGAGATCCATCTCTCTCCTGTTTGCCTTGCTGCCAAGGAGATGTGTGAACGAACAGGGAAAAATTACACTCTCCGAGACCCTGCTAATGAAGTCATCTCCCTTGGCCCAGCCAGCCAGTCAGCTTTTTAATTAGTAACTAATCAAGTCAATACGGCGCTCACCAATGAGAAGCCGACTGGCCTACACACACAAACCTGCCTTTAGTTCCTGCGTCCTCCTTTCCCAGCGATAATATTTACAGACTCCTCTCCTTTGGCAGCGTGGGTTTAGATTACGTTAATTACTTGGGCCTTAGACGGCATTAGTGAAACGTGATCTCCTGTGTATCGGTCTGTACAGAACCAGTGGCTTGTAAATAGAAAACCATAGGACGCTAAAAGGGCTTAGAGTCGCTCTGCTGTCTGAAGGCAGGGGCAGTGAAGTCAGTCAGAGCAGCTGCTGGAGAGAGTAAACACAAATACACAAACAGCCCCCGGGAGATACATCTGACACTGTGTGAACACTATCTAGCCTTCAATCATTTAGCGTTCGCTCTTGCAATGCCGGAATGGAAAATTACAGACAATAAGTGGGTCTTTATTTTAAGAATGACCTTTAGAAGAAAAGATTGGTCAATCACATTTCATTTGGCATAACAACCTCTGAAAATGACACTTTTTCTTACGGCTGCTTGTTAACATGCTGTCTCAAAATGATGGTTCATTTATAGCACATTTTTAAGCTAAGCTTTTAAAAACTCAGTCTACTTGACAGCCTCTGGGTTCAAGGCGTCCCAGACACCAATATTTTAACGATTCAGAAAAGATGAATCACTGTCTGGCCTACTGAGGTATCAGAATAAAGATAAAAGCGTGGATCATGATATTTCTGTATAGTACTATAGCACATTGTGAGTCTAGCACCATTTGTTCTTTGCTTTTTGGGATCTGAAATTTGGACCCAAAAATGATGACATATGATTTTACAAAAATAAAGGAAAGAGAACAGTAAGACTATTATGTTTGTTGTGATTCTGGTTCTTTAAAGTCTGCGTAAACTGGAAGTTGCAGAGAGCTTTATAACTAAGTTGATGTACTTTCTTAACTGAATATTGATGTTGGGGCTTCTGATGTTGGGGTTAAGAAGTTTTTGCCTAAAACCATCGAACTGAGAAACCATCAACAGAGAAAGACAGCCACTCCAAACTTGACCCAAGGGGTCAGACTTTGATTGAAGATTACCAAAACAAACCTTTTTTCAGTGGATCATCTTGCATGGATTAATTGTTCACCTATTAACAATGCACTAACAATGCGCGTATTAACAATAGCAAAATAAACATTGTAAATTTTGATTTCACATGGACTTTAACAGTTCACTTACAATATTATATTATATTATATTATATTATATTATATTATATTATATTAT
>CAIGQW010055694.1:11964131-11978571 GCA_903798125.1 Danio choprae | reverse complement strand
ATATCTGTTGTGCTGAATGATAAAGAATGATATCTTTAGTTTCAAAAAAAGTTATTTGAAACATGAAAGCAGACTTTTGTAACACATTTATAAATATATTTTTTCATACAATGACAAAAATATATATATATATATATATCTACTTTACCTCTGTTGATGTTTATGGGATATTCACAGGCATTATTACTTATTCATATGTGAAAAAGACTAAAGATGAATGTTTAAGCAAGCTGACTGACATTATGGACTTTGCTCAAAGGCAAAATGAAGATTCATTTTCTTTAAGGGAAGAAGTGGAGATAGTTCACCCAAACAAATACTCATTTACTCACACATTCAAGTGGTTCCAAACCTTAATGAGTTTCTAAACTCTGTTGAGCACTAAAGAATATATTTTGATGAAAGTTGGAAACCTGTAACCAATGACTTCCATAGTAGGAAAAACAACTACTATGAAAGTCAATGGTTCCATTCTTCATTTGTGTTCAACAGAAAATAAACTCAAACAAAAGGTAAAATGGGAGTAAATGATGACAGAATTTCCAGTTTGGGGTGAACTATCCCTTTAACACCACAGTCTTTCATGCTACAGGTCCTTTTGCTGTTTTTACAAGCATTAACGTAGGCACAGAGGATATGAATCTGGGAAATGTCACTTTAATCACAGAGCATTAAGTTTGATTAATGATGTAATTACGACTGTTAAATGGTGACTGGTGTGTTTTGGGCTGACTGTTCACCTCTACACCGGCAGGGCATTGTGGGAAAACCATTAAACCTCACAGAAGAGCCCAGTCGAATGAACAACCATATTGGCTGGTGCTCATTACAGCAATGGCATCTGTGAGATTCAAAGCAATACCCCCATCAGCCCACAGAGAGGGTCCCGTCACACAGAGACGCACCACCAAATGGGCCTGAACACCCAACATCTACAGTCATCAAATAAGCTCTTCGCCAGCAGGGGCAATAGCCTGGACCTGATTACTGTCTTCAGCGGCGAACGCACACGTCTGATATTACAGCTTCCATACTTGAAAGAAAAGTTATTATAGATGCCCAGGAGGAAGAAAGGGTGGCTGGATTTAATACAAACTGGCTGTTTTGTTGCATTGTATGTCAGCGGTTTTGAAATGGTGCCATTTCAGCCATTAAGAGATGAAACCTCTTCATAATATTGGATTTCAGAACTTTTCTCTAAAAAATGTTTACTACTAGAAACATAGACGTAAATGTCATGAATCATATAAACTCCAATTTAATGTTGTATTCATTAAAGAAAGACTCCACTTTTGGGGAAATATGCTCATTTTACAACTCTCCCTCAGTCAAACAGTTGATATTTACCTTTTTTTAAATCCATTCAGCCAATCTCTGGGTCTGGCCCCAGATAGCACACATGCGTCGCAGAGACGTCTGCTGGACATCCGCGTTTTCATCTGGGAGACGTCTTATTTAGGGCGTTTGCTCATCTGGAAAACGTCATATAGACGTCCTTGTCAGACATTCAAACAACATCTATTCAATGCATCGCAGATGTTCATTATTAGAATGTTAGGTCTGTGAGACATCTTATTTATGTAGCATAGACGTCATTTTAAATTTTTTATTTAAACATTCCCTCATCCATACTGCTAAAATAACAGTAACAGTTACACTGATTATACATCCGTCTACACATATATGATAAGCTCAAGTATTTTCCACTAAAAAATAATACAACAGCTGAAGAATCATTTGTAGAATTTTATTATAATATAATTTATATTTTTCAACAAAACCAATTTAAAATTTTAGGAGTTCAAGATTCATCGTATAGACGGCGTATAGAGGTAAAGAAGACGCCTCATTAACAAATAAAATCGTTCGATCGAATGTGATGTTTAGCAGATGTTACGATCTTTCAAAGACGTCACCACGACGTACGTGTGCTATCTGGGGCGGGAGCACTTTTAGCATCTCACTTAGCATTGTTAACCTTTCCCGCTCGGTCCCTTCATTGTGTTAGAGATAGCAGGGGAGATTCATTTATTACTCCAGGGCCGAAGAATAATAGTTGCGGGGTTAACTCCCTTCTCTTCTGTTGCAGCTGGTGAATGACCGAGAACACATGTAACTTGGTCCAATCATGTATTACTCTCCGTGTGGTCCAACAAAATCAGTCACCAAAGATGGAACATAACTGAAAACAGTCTCATTGCGAAAAACAACTCCTCTTTTTCTTTCTCTCCCTCCCTGCCCATTAAAGGACCCGCACATTTTACAACAAATGTTCCTATTTAAAGCTTGACTCTCCTGTAGTAACATCCTGTACTATGACCAACAAAAAAATTGAAAGGTTGAAAATGAAAGAAAAATATTTTCTATCCTAATATGGCTAGGAACTATGTCGTACCATGGCTGCAGCAGGCATAATCAATCCTAATATGCCTAGAAATAATCCCCCAGCACGCAGCCCTACACTTGCACCGCCAGTTTGTATCTGCGTAATATCATTGGGCCGGCTGCAGCCATTTAAAGACATAATTCACCAAAAAACGTATGTGACAGGACCCTTGTTGTGGATTGTTTGCTGAGGTTTAAAGGTGATATGGTAAAAATGTATTGCTTGTGTTTATGACTCTCAAAGAATCGATAACGTAACCCTTACCTATTATGAATGACCAATGACCCTAGTTTCTGCTAAAAAAAATATTTTTTACTTTTAGGCACTACAGGCTAAATGTTTATGTATATTTTCAAAGTCTGTGCAATTACATCTACATACAGCAACAAAATAAATAAAAATGTTTGATAAAGTAAAAAAGTAATGCCATAAACTGGGCACTGCAGTCCAATAATCTGTAACAAAATAAAAACACAGTGGCACAGTGCCCTCTGCTGATGGCTATGCACACTGCACACTATGATTCAACAAACTAACGAATGAGCATACATTTAGATAGAATTTAGAATACTATAAACTGCAAAAGATCTGAGCTTTTGTCTGCTCATTCATTAGTTTTTTTTTTAATCCTACTTGATACTTAGTCAGATAGCCAAAAACAACATTAGCTTATCACAAATGTTCCTAGTTTTTGCCCTCCAAATGATCATCAAATCAGTAGAGCCAATGACTTACAATTTTAATCAAAATTACTCGATTAGGACTTCATAAAACAAACAATTTTTTTTTTAAAGGACAGGCTATTATCATTAAAACAATCATATATGACAACAGGCTCAAATATAATTAACCCACTGATTTAAAGTAATTAGGAATACAGAAATTGACATTTCTCCAAAATTAGACAAATTCACACTCCGGGTAAAAGGAAATCCATTAGATAAATGCATTTGAAAATAAAATAAAAGTACTGAGAAAGTTCAATTGAGACCTTAATTTGTGGGAAAAACAAACTATCCCACAAATACTCTACAAAGAGCAGCACCAATTATATTACATGTGGATTAAGTACAAGAGCACATTTTCCTTTTGGACAAGCTCACAGTGCATCCTTTCTCCAAACCACAGTCTAGCCTAGATACGCTATGAACACCCCATTAAGGAATGTGCATTTAAACGTGAACCCCATTAGCACACACTCATATCATTCCTCTTGCAGGTGCCAGACATGAAATACTGCCACTTCAGTTAAATGAGAGCCAGTCAATGAAGTCACTGCATCTTCTGTTACAATCAGTTTCACATAAACGTGCCGATCCCAGCAATCAGACATTAAGAAGCTGCAGCTTTAAACGTGTGAGTGAAAGCTTTTCTACTAGGTGTATTTGCTTTATAACAGCACCGAAAGTGACCATTATATACTGTACTTATTCCAGCCAAACAAAAGATCAAATCACAGTAAAACTGGCAGGACAAATGTTATTTTCTTTTGGGGTGTGTGCTGCTGTAGGTAGTGTGAAATGAACAAGTAAACAACATGTTATTCATTAAGAAAGCAAACCGAACACATGAGTTTATTTCCCCTGTGTTTATTTGTTGGCGACTTTACATGTTTAGAAAAAGAAACCAAGGATTTTTCCTCCTGTGTGTTTTCGTCTGGCCTCTTCGTGGTCCATGATGCCAGCTGAGGTTGTCAAAACGATGAATCTGCAAAGAAAGAGACAAAAAGCATGACCAGGCGGTCCAAGATGGCTCGCATGTATATTTATATAAATGGTGCTGCAGAAATGATTCAGCACTGCACAACATACATCTGCCAAGATATTTTATAATACAATCCCAAAACAATAAAAACATTCCTTATCACAATATAGCAGCTATGTGTAAAGGAAAATGTAATGACTGACCAGTAACAATCAGTATTTTGCATTGAGTTATTACTCTTTACTGAAACGAATACTCATCTTAAATGTTAGACAAGACTAAAAGTTAGATTTAACTGTTAAACAAGAATAAAAGGTGATCAATGTGGATTTTTTTAAGTGGTTATTTTTCCCTCTGAAGTCAGACAGTGTAATTTAAATTCAATGAAGGTAAGCTGTACACTATTTATCCCCAAAAAGATTAAGACCCTTGTTTAAATTTGACAAGTGAACAATTACTTGTCAAAAAAAAAGCATACAAGAGCTTTCAGAAAATGCAATGACATGACTAATAATAATGATAATGAATAACGATAATGCACAATTTCTGTTTACAAAAACTAAAGGTTGTTCATTGTTGTACAAAGAGAACACATGTAGACAAATCTTAAGTCTGATTGTATTGTGAAGTTAGATAGAACAAGTCAGTTTCTGAGACTAGGATACTGTAGCCGGCATTCAATTTCTAGTTTAAAGCAAAAATTAACTCAAAAAAGGAAATCTATAATAAAAACAATGCAAATAACAGAATTTAAGGAAAATAGCCAAGCCAAATGTTCTGCCATGAAGCACTGCAAATAGTTATATGCGATAGCTATATAATAGAGAATGCAAACAAATAAATGGTTAAATATCTGCCATTTTGACAGGCAAGAATTCTAACATTTTCCAGATTTGTAAGCAGCAAATGGTGTAGCTGTCAGATGAGTTTAGTCACTATTATGCAGAAGATGTATTCCACTTCGTAAACAACCTTTAAAAATGAAACAGTAAAATGCTCAAAAATAAAAATAATTTTTGTATAAATTGTCAATTACTCACCCGAACTGTCTGGACGGGAGAAGGTTGTTCTGCCACTTCTCCAGATCCTTCAACTGCACATCAAACCGTGGGCTGATGACGCCACACTGCATTACAGAGAAATTGCTTAAGAAACATTTATGCTAAAACCTACACTCTGTACATATACCGTCAGTAATCAAAAGGTAGAGTCCAAGATAAATATTTATATTATAAAAACCTAACAACAACTTCTGCAAAGTTTGTCATTATGACAATCTAAAATATTTTTTTAAATGTATTACCCGCAGTGCGTATTGCCTAAAAGGTCGAAAACCAAACAAGAACTGAAGACCTTTGCAAATATGAACAAGCTTTTTTCAGTAAATACTTGCACATTATTAGTATCATGCAGAAAATATCCAAAGTCCAGCAACCATTTCAAAGACAGAAGTACCCTCGTTTAGCAGTCCATTAATTCTCTCAAACTGTTGATAATGTGCGTGCCTTCACCCTAAGTTGGAAAGGTGTATATCGAGCATCTTTTAGCAAAAGGTTTGTCTTTGTTTGTTTCAAATAAAAGGGAATAATAAAGATTTATTCATTCATTCTTTCTAAAGCTTTTGTATGTTAAAAAACTACATTTATCCGTTTTGAAATACTGCTTCGAAAAAATAGGTCCAGTCTGCAATATGCGTTTTGACCTAATCTCCACACCATACCGTGCTTTTTATCTAAAGTGTGACTGTCTTAATTATAGTTGTCAAAAGAATATTTACAATGGCATAACTTACTGATTTTCAAGAAATGGTGATATTCATCACACTACCATTTTTCTAGGCAGAAACCATGGATGTAAACTATTAACCAATAACAGTAAATGACTTTAATTAACGTTTGCAAGAAATATAAATCATACATTAAACAGCTTTTTTTTTAATACAAAAGGCAGAAGTGTTGTATGACATACCAGTACTAAAAAAGTATTGCAAAAAAGTCTGACGCATTCATACGTGTATCAACAGAAGTCAATAAAAGTGCAGTAACCGTGGCTTTGATTAATCAATTTATTAAATGAACGACAGCACTGGTACTGTAAAAATTACACATCTTTTATATAAGTGGTATTTGAAGAGTCAGTGCGAGACTACATAAGACCATGTACATTATAGAGGTACTAGGAAACAAACATGAACGAGACAAAGCACAGGACAAATAGCTTCAGAAAATATCGAAAACTTATCACGGTAATAGTACATGCACCATCCGTATCACTGAGGTGAAATAATTTAAATTCATATGCCAAGCATTAGTGTTGCAAGAAAACATTGTACATACAAATTTGACCAATCAGATGGGCCTTTACTATCTCTATACCCGCATTCCAAGTAGGTGCTATTGGCTAGACACAGCCGAAAGGTGAACCTAAAGCCTCAGTAGAGAGCTGAAAATAAATACTAATGACAGGAGTAGAGACCAGACCTCCAAATGGTAGGACCTTAATAGTAATAAAAAATTTAAAAAAACATTGCTTATCGCATATTATCCCTCCCCGTATCATGCAGACTTAAGATGAACATATTAAAATGAATTACGCACGACCACTTAAAAGCTTGATGGTGCTCGTGCTGACAGACACCTGACACACATGAACAGAAAGTGCCTCTAATGCACCATATTCCACGCATATTTTTTAATATATGAAAAACTATGTACAAGCGTCCACATTGGCGAATATCCTCAAATGCATTGTGTATACTCTTTGGTGTATGTACACATTTGGGATGTCACAGTCATTCATTTGGATCTGCACAGGAGTTTAAGTCATTCGTGTTGGGTCTTTTTTCTCTAGTATCAGCACTGTGATATTTTACTCGTGTCATATCCAAGTCCTAATTTTGCCATCATGACAACAGTACTGGAGATTATACATTGCAGGTGCAGCTGATTGTGAACAGTATGCCACAAAGTGACCAGTTTTGCCATCACATAAACACTGAACAGAGCTCACAGTTCATGTTTCATTGTGTTGTAAGTCACACTCACCTTGTTCAGCCTCCCTGTGAGATTGACTACAATTTTCCCGGCTCTGTGATCATCAATGATCTCAAATTCGCCAATGTAACCTGCAGAGATCACACAATGAGCTTGAGCAACATGTTTGACAATAAAGCTTCAAAATAACTGAATTCTTCAAACATACAACAAACGTATAACTCACCATGCTTCATCATCACAGTCAGAAAGCGCACTATGACTTTAGAGCAGGGCCTGAGGAGAACCTGGCGTTTTCCACGTTTCTCAGCATTATTGATGCTTTTCAGCGCATCAGCGAGAACGTTCATGCGCACCATGATGCCTGTGGGGGAACATTATAGGATTTATACAATATACAGTCATTATATCAGTCACGTAGCCTCGTTTGGACACTAGTAGCGTATATACATCGACACTCTGGTTGTGTTTCGAGAGAAACGTGAAGTAGATGTTAGTATTAAACAAAAACCGGTTAAAACTTTCACCATCATGAAGGCTTAACGTTTAAGCGGTGCGTGAATTAGTTAGCAAATAAGCGCTATGTAGACTTGTCTTCAACCTTGACTTTTCTAGTTCACACTAAGACACATTTGTGGTATAAAATAAGGCACCGGAGCTATTGAGGACTTTAGTTTGACTCGTGTTTCTCGTGTCTGTCTCTCGGGATCATGGAAAGACACCACTGAGCGGCTGAACACTCATGATCATCAGGGAAATTTATCTCTATATACACGTACGACTAGCCAAATGATTCAAAAATCTGGCGCTTATGGTATTCGTGAAGGTACATCTCGGTCTCTCTGTGGAAGATGTGTGACGATGTGCGTGATTTTAAACAGATTTCACATGCATTGAAGAATCCTGAACCTTACCAGTTCTGCAATATGGCGGAAAGAGGAAGGAAGAGGGGCGCGCGGTGCGATTAGGGAAAAATGTACTCTCGCGAGAATGTAGAAGGACGCTGCGTGCTGACGCGTCTGTGCGACTGCCCTCTATTTGTTTGGAGCGCCTTACAGAAACACCTTTATGCATTTATCTGTTTATAAAATATTATTTCTTTCGCATTCTTTAAAGATTTGGGTTGTTTGTTTTTCTTCATAGCTATTTTTGAATCAATTACTTGAGCCTTTTATTGCAATGCAACGCCTCTAGTCTCCGAATAAATAAACTGAGTCCTATTTTACAACTGAATTTTACAAATTCTCAAATGCACCAGTATTTTCTCAAATTAATTTTTAATTACAATTGTATTTATAAATTATATATTCATTTTGATTCTTTACAAAGTTGTTCATGTTCTGCAATACATGTCAGTTCTATAAATAAGGGGACACCAAACATTTACCTTCAATTCACCTATCTTTGGACTGTGGGGGAAACCCACGCCAACACAGGGAGAACATGCAAACTCCACACAGAAATGCCAACTGACCTCTTGTTGTGAGGTGACTGTGCTAACTACTGAGCCACCATGTTGACTACTCCTATTATATATGGGTAAAATATTATTTTGAAAATTAAGTTTCTATTAAGTTACATTTTCACTTCATTGATAGTGTTTATGTAAACATTCATTTTCTTTTCGGCTTAGTCCCTTTATTAATCAGGGGCCGCCACAGCAGAATGAACCGCCAACTTATCCAGCACGTTTTACGCAGCGGATGCCCTTTCCATGGGGTGAACATGCAAACTCCACACAGAAATGCCAACTGACCCAGCCGAAGCTTGAACCAGTGACCTTCTTGCTGTGAGGCCACAGCGCTAACCACTGAACCGTGCTTATTTAAACATATTTACATATTTTACTCAGTTTTTTTGGTTTTAATTGTACATGTATTTATTTACTTATATGTAAAAAGTTTATTTTTAATGAGTATGTTTATTTCTTTTTTGTATTTTTACAAATATTAAATAATTTGTGTTGCTACAATTAATCTATTAAATACATTTTAAATGTATGGTGTTTAATATATTAACATATAATGTATATGTTATAATTTATCTATTTCTACAGTCAAATTAGTTTTAAAACATTTGCCATGGTCAAAATATATATCATCAGATACGTGTTTTTATTTATTGCACCAATATTGTAAAA
The DNA here is from genome assembly GCA_903798125.1 of Danio choprae. Taxonomy (NCBI): domain Eukaryota; kingdom Metazoa; phylum Chordata; class Actinopteri; order Cypriniformes; family Danionidae; genus Danio; species Danio choprae. The sequence goes on along the minus strand of CAIGQW010055694.1, from coordinate 11,969,348 downwards.
GTTTTATGAATGTTCCTATTTTCCTATCTTTGACTGCCAGTATTGGGGTTCTCAAGACTATTGCAAAAGAGCCACAAGCTCAATTAAAATCTAAATGCTATTACATTTCAAATGTGTAAAAACAAAGTCAATTAACTGGTCCCACAAGCATTTTAGTAATGAATATATTTTCAGTACAAAATTATTAGTAAAAGTTACATACCCTATAATAAAGTTTTTAAGTATTACATGAGGCCTTGTAGCAAAATAAAGTTTGAAAAGCACTGACCTAAGATTTCATACATAGTATCCTCCTTAAAAGTGTATTTATACAAACATGCATATGTAACATTACACACAATTAAATCAGACCAAACACCATGTATGCAACATTGTTTATTCTGTTGATTGTTTCATGTAACGCTTTATGATCTCCACAGACTGTAATTTGTTTTGTTTAGTAGTACAAAAGAAGCAGCTATGCTTTAGGTAAAAACAATTCAGAACCAGGTAATGTATTTAAGTCAGGAATTTTTCTGGTCCTACAGCGACCTAACATGTGCAGGACTGACAATTAGCTCGAAGTGCAATACAGTAGCATACAACATGTGGTCATGGTCGACTATGGTTTATGTCCATTTTGCTGGTTCTTCAGCAGGAGGTCCATGTAGGCTCCATCAATCAGATCCTCCTCCTTCACCCCGAGGTCCAGCATTAGCTGATTGGCGATGGTCACTCCTTCTTCTCTGCTCTGGTGTTCTTTCATCACCACCTCCAGCTCCATGAAGTCTCCCAGACCCTCCACAGAGTCCACATGCACCCTGGTCTGTCCCACCATATACAGCCTCCTCTCCTTCTTCACCTGGCCAACCTGCCCCAGGGAGTCCGTCAAAACCTTGACCAGCCCCTGTGGGTCGTTTGTGGGGGTTATGGAGTAGTTTGACAGCTTGGGTCCTTCTGTATCTGGCCTCTCGTAGAAAATCAGCTGTCCTGTCCCGTCCTGGAAGTCTCTGAGCTTCAGGCGTCCCGCGGGTACTCTGAAAAACGTGTCCTGCTGACGGATCACCGTCCCGTCCGAACCGCTCAGCTCCTTTGCACGCTGCGTGAGGTAACGCATGTCACGTAAAACGGCTTTTATCTCCACATTTGACGGCATGTCTACAAAATATCTATTATATAAGTGCACAACAGAATGTTTTTGATATGAAGACGCAGTGGAATGTAAGTGCTCTCTTGTTGATTTGGCGCGCTTACGCACAAAGCTGTAGAGCGCATGCGTAGTAGTGGTGACGCTTTTGATTCATCCAAGTGACTCGAATCTTTTGAATCAATTCTCGAAAAAGAACAAAACGAGTCATTTTACAGTAAAATGTCTACAAGTGATAGAGTTTGTGGAGAATTTGGAAAATTAGGAATGCGTTATAAACCCACATAATATTCCCAAATTCAGCAATCAGAAACCTACAAAATGAAATAGTTACTATGATGGAAGAAAGTACAAAATACTATGTAATTTCATTAATTAACTTGTTTTATTGTGTTTTAACTAACTAAAATTAAAAGAAAATAACAGAACATAAAAAGAAAAAAAGTTAATTATCCATATAAACTTGATGATGAAATTATGAAACTAAAATAACACTTGATATGTGAGACTAATAAAAAGTTTTGCTCCAAAAATATTATTAAAATGATTATTATTTTTTGTAATATTATTAAAGTTTAAATGGGGCAACGCGGTAGCACAGCAAGAAGGTCGCTGGTTCGAGCCTTTGGCATTTCTGTGTGGAGTTTGCATGTTCTCCCCGTGTTGGCGTGGGTTTCCTCCGGGTGCTCCGGTTTCCCCCACAAGTCCAAAGACATGCGGTATAGGGGAATTGGGTAAGCTAAAATTGTCCGTAGTGTATGTGTGTGAATGGGTGTGTGTGGATGTTTCCCAGTGATGGGTTACAGCTGGAAGGACATTCGCTGCGTAAAACATATGCTGGATAAGTTGGCGCTTCATTTTGCTGTGAAGACCCCAGATTAATAAAGGGGCTAAGCTGAAAAGAAAATGAATGAATGAATGAATGAATGAAAAGTTTAAATGTCCTAAATGCTTCCTGGCACATTTATTTATTTATTTATTTATTTATTTATTTGGTTTACAGATTGGGACGACAATAAAAACAACACTAATAATAACAGCCTAAACAAACAGATTTACTATGATGTTGTTAACAAATTAATTTCAATGTATTTCAATAGATCCAATATGGTTTGAGCTATAATTAGGTAGGGTGAACATGAACGATTCGTTCACTTCATTCATACACACGATTCGAACAAACCACCACTTCAGCGCATGCGCACTTCATACACTTATTGCTGTCACTATCATGGCATAAGTCAAATGTTGCGTGGCAAATTGAATGCATTACAAATGAAATATTAACACTACTTCAGTGTATTGACATCTTTAGGAAAGCTCAAATTTATTAGCTATCGGAATAGCACATCATTCACAGCAGATTTCAGTGTAGTTCGTGTCCCTTTGGCTTTCCAGAGACATGTTTACATCCCAGACCTCTTCATTCCAGGAGTCCATAGACGTGGATGAAAGAGATGCAGACTTCGACAACGAAGAGATCGCCGGATATAGCCAGAAAATACAACAGATTAACAGCTATTATGCAATATACTACTACCAGAGCACAAGGTATAGTGGTTTACCCTTGTAAATTGGCATGGGATAGTAAGCTAACGTTGTGCTAAGAAGGCTTTTCCTAATGCAGGGTGCATTGCAAGTTTCCAAAATGCTATGATAGAAATATAATACTTGTCTCTTTTGTGCTTATATGGAGCGTATGAGATTTATGCTAGGACAGGTATGTCTAGCTAATCTTGTGCATTTTTTACTATGTATATTTGAATTGCTAATATGAATTAAACCTGCTCTTTCATGACCTAAATATCTTTAAATTGCATAGTTCACAATAATGTGTTAGCCAAACGAAATCATGAATGTACATTGGATGAATTGACCACACAGCTATAGAAATATTTGAACAGTTTCAGTTTCTCTAGATTTATTAGATATGGGTAATTTCTTCTAAATCTCAAATTATAAAAACAATGTTATATATAGCATTTGTTCCTTAGAAAATGACACTTCTTGGTCAGAATAACAAATGTTGTAATTGAAAATCAGGATTATTTCTCAAATCTTACTTTCTTGAGTACTCTGAAGTTGGCTAAAATTAAATATAAATATCTGAAAACTGCACCATTTTGTTATTTTAGGTTAAAAGGCTTTAAATTACATTTCTTATTTTAAATTTAAAAGTCATCTGTAGTTTACATAATAAAAAACTGTAAATCACAAATCCAGAGAAACTAGAGATAAACTCTTTATTATTTTCCATAGCTGTATATAGACACTATTGTTATGAATATAAAAAATTAAACAAATTAAAAAAAGGACCATGTAGGCCAGTGAGGACACCGGGAGATCATAACATATATATATATATATATATATATATATACACGTATAACACATTATCAACTACCCAGATCTGAGGCTTCTGGAGAGAGTGTGGCATGGAACCAGAGGAGATCGGACTCAACCACAAGTCAGGAAGACTTTAGGTAAAGAGGGTCCATCTGTCATCAGTCATTACAGTCCCGTGACTTTCAGTGTTGTTATGAAAAAAGAAATCATGGCTTCGATCAGAAACCTCACTAAGGATTTTGCGTCTGGCTTTTCATCATGTTGGCTTGCCCACGTCATCAAAAACCATCCGAAATAACCTGTCTAACATCCATACTCTTGTCTTTCTGTCAGTAAGTGTCTCTGCTAGGGGCTGCTGCTGATTCTGTTAACAGCATTGCTTCATTAACTGATTTTCTGTCCGCTTGCACTTTTAGTCTTTTCTTGTTGGTGTGATGGTTTGTAAGTAACATATTTTTTTCACTCTTAAAGTCTCACCCTGCTTGATGCCAGTTTGCCATCGGAGGCAGAGCCCGAACTGCGGAGCTACATCTCCCGCAGGCTGAGCAAGGGTGCTCTGCTGGGGGGTATGGGTAACATTGCCACCGTGGAGCTAAGGTGTGATGTATATCAGTGTTGTTGATGTAAAAGTCAATCATTTTAACACTTAAAATTTTTTTTGATAATCAAAATGGGATATAAAATAAATATTTGTATAAATAAAAATGTATAATCATAAATGAAGTATTAAAAAATTACTAATTTAAATCAAAATAAATTAACTTAAAAAATATATACAAAATAGGTGGCGCAGTTGTGAAGCGTTGTCGCCTCACAGCAAGAAGGTCGTTGGTTCGAGGCTCGGCTGGGTCAGTTGGCATTTCTGTGTGGATGGGTTTCTGTTTGCATGTTCTCTCCGTGTTCAAGTGTTTCCTCTGGGTGGTCCGGTTTCCCCCAGAAGTCCAAAGACATGCGCTATAGGTGAATTGGGTAAGCTAAATTGGCCATAGTGTATGTGTGTGAATGAGTGTGTGTGCGTGTTTCCCAGTGATGGGTTGCAGCTGGAAGGGCATCCGCTGCGTAAAACATATGCTGGAATAGTTGGCAGTTCATTCCGCTGTGGTGACCCCAGATTAATAAAGGGACTAAGCCAAAAAGTATGAATATATACAAAATAGAGTTAATACTTAAGCAACAAACTGAAAAAAGCTGAAATTAAAAAATAAATATTAATAGTGAAATGTACCAATAAACAGTTACAATAATACAAATGGAATAATAACTTAACAATTATTTTTTATATTTTAATTAGAAAATGAAAAAGGATAGTTAAAATGAACTAATCATTTATTCTCCCTCATGTGGTTTTAAACCTTTATGGTGAGTTTCATTCTTCTATTGAACAGAAGATATTTTGAAGAATGTTGGTTGCTGGGACTAATCGACTTCCATAGTAGGAAAAATAATTACTCTGGAAATCAATGGGTGCCAGCAACCAGCATTTTTCAAACTATCTACTTTTGTGTTCAACAGAAGAATGAAACTCAAGGGTGAGGAAATGATGACAGATTTTTCATTTTTGGGTGTACTATTATTTTAATAAAAATACTAAGTACTATATTGTTAAACATTATAATAATATATAAGTAATATCAAAATTAACACCATCACATTTAGCCAGTTAAAATAATGTAACTCTAGTCAACTCACAAAATATTAGTATATTTCTATTACTCATTGTTTGTTATTGTTTTACTGCAATATCA
>CAIGQW010055694.1:11952940-11963731 GCA_903798125.1 Danio choprae | reverse complement strand
TGTTATTGTTTTACTGCAATATCACCATATATATATATATATATATATATATATTAATGATGTTATTTAGAATATTGAAATGATTACGATGTGTCGTTTGTATTTTTTGTAACTGACTGAATGATTTAACTGTGTTCCAGCATCCCTGAGCAAGCGGTGGGCTGTTACTGCTGTCTGCTGGAGCAGGAGAAATCTCCAGAACAGCCTGAGGCCGATGGCAATGGCTGGGTGGTGTGTCTTCTCGGAGGATCAGAGAAGGGCCTGAATCTATATCCTTATATTACAAAGAACTGAGCATTAGACTGCAGGAAATTCAGCTCTGTGGATTAAAGAACGAAGCCACATCAAAGTTTTCTGCTGCATTCAAAAGCTTTGCTCTTTTAATGACATATTTCATTATTCTTAACCCTGCACACCTTCAGAATTGAGCTGGACAAGTATGTTCAAGGTTTGCGAGGTTGTTTGACTCTAGAGGTGAGGACAGGTTTTTTAGTAATCATCAGTCATGTTTTTTTTATGTCTGTTTGTTTACTGTAAATATTCCTGGTAATGTGTGGTTACAGATGTTGAATTTGGAGACTGAGGTCAGGCCTTACCTGAACCGCTGGTATGAGGAGTCAGTTATGCACATCCACAGAGTGGTTCAGCTGTTGCAGGCTAACATCGGATACCTTCTGCATACTGTAAGAAAATGTCCTAGATGATATACATTATATAAAGTCACTTGTGATAACAATGACCATGTTTTCAGGAAAATAAGTCATACCTGTATATATGTTACATTAAAACAAAATAGCATTTTTATAGAGAAAAAAATCTGTGAATGTGAAATGTGAAAATAGGCTTCCAGTAGTCCTGAAAAAAAAGTTACTTTTACACCCTTTGCACTAAACAATTTTCAGAACAAAACAAACCATACAAATAAAGTATAAAACAAACGAAATTCTAGTTCCATCGTCTATAAACAACAAGGTCAGGTCAAAACAAATGTATTGAAATACACTATATAAATTATTGCATGTCTGTCATTTGACACCAATCCAAATATTAGCACATTTTGTGCATATTTTGCCTGCTTGACATCAGTGCTTTATATAAGTCACCTTCAAATAAAAAATGCATTTCAAATTACAAAAAATTTGACTTACGGCACTTTTCCACTGCGTGGTATGGCTCATTACAGCCTTACGTTTGGGGGATTTTCCACTGTGTACAGTACCTTGTATAGTATTATTATTATAGTACAGTGTACAATACCACTGCAGATCACTGAGTGGACAGAGAATTGTCACTACCTTCATGAAATTGCATTAAATTAAAACCCTGGACCACAAAACCAGTCATAAGGGTCAAATATTTGAAATTGAGACTTATTCTGAAAGCTGAATAAATAGATTGTTGTGATTAGACAATATTTGGTCGAGATGCAACTATTTGAAAAACTGGAATCTGAGAGTTACAATTAAATGGCCCAGAATGATGTCAGAGCATGTAGAGGTTTATAGCGAGTTAAAAGCAATTTGATTTGTACCAAGCTGTGTTGTACCATGCACTGAAAAAGCAGCTTTAGAATGCAGGAAATATACAGTAGTACAGTTTGCATTAAATCAATAGGTTTGTAAGTGTAACACACCTGTAACTTCACTTCAGGCTTTGAGTCACAAGCTTGTAGAGGTCATAGGAGCAGATGAGAGGACAAAAGCAGATATAGCAAGGTAAGCAAAATTAAATATCCTTTTTATTCTGGACTCTCGCATGTTTTTCGCTTGTTATATACTGACACCCATTGAAACGTGATCCATTTTCTTGAGTAGATTTATCAAAGCAGCAAGCTTGCAGGGTTTAGTCCAGGAAGACACCACTACAGCCTCTCTCTGCAAGGCCATTTCAGAGGACTCCCACACTAACCTGATCATCAACTGCTCAACAAGTCCTCCAACACTAACCAATGAAGGTCAGTGTCATCATCAGCATTGTTATTAAATCTGCAGTCACTCTGCTTTCGTAAGTGTGTTCATTTTTTTGATAATGTTGTGTTCGTGTTTTCACCTCTGTAGTCAGTAACAAATTCTGCGATGACTGGATCCAGGCCTTCCTCAATGCTGCGGAGCGATTTAACCCTTTCCTCCTCCGGCAGATCCTGGAGAACTTCAAACTTAAGGTTAATCTGCTTCTGATTGTGTGTAATAGTAGCCTCGTGCACAGATAATACATGTTGCATGGCATTCATATTTTCTGTTGTTGTTCAATGAACAATGTGTTATTTAATAATAAATATTTAAAAACTAATTTATAAAAGATACATTTACTTTATCTGCTTAAATTGTCAGAATAAATGCTGGTATAAACATACCATTGGTGAAAAAAAAAACATTTAGCATACATTTCAAGAGTTCACACTTAGCTGATGATTGATTATAAAGCATGTTTGGCATGCTGTCCCGGGAGAGAGCCCTGAGCTCATAAGATCTTCGAGCCCGGGGCTCCTTCCCGTTGCAGGGCGAGAGGGGAGTCTGAGCTCAGGTAGATCTCGAAACACCACAGCTGTAGTAGCTAATGAACAGATAGGGATTGCTCTTAGGAGATAACTACTTACTAGGAGCACTTAAGTTGCATGTTTTTGGACGGTGGGAGGAACCAGGGAGCACGGGGAGAACATGTAAACTCTGCATAGGACAGCTGGCTTGGTAAGGACTAGAAACAGTGACGTTCTTGCTGTGAGGCAACGGTGCTAACCACGGGGCCACCGTGCCACCCATAAGAAAGGAGTAGGGGTGGAAGGGGGGATTCTTCAAAACGAAGATGGCTATGATATGCAACTTAGGGTATTTATAGTGACTTAGGAATCGTCTGATTGGTGGATCATGTATTAGCTAATGCTGGACCAGCTGTGTTCAATCATAAGCACATGATCCTCTCGAAATTAGTTTATAAATAAACTTCACTTACTTAAAGACATTATTTAAAAATAGCCAATATAGTTCAAAATAGCCAATAGTGATAGGGACAATCCTAATCCTGTCATCATTTACTCATCCTTGTTTTGACAATTTTTCTTTCTTTTAAGGTTTGTAACAGCATGAGGGTGAGTAAATAATGCCAGGATTTTGATTAGGCTTGAACTGTCCCTTTAAATTCTGAAGATTTATTTGCAGTATTTGTCTCCAAAGAATTAAAAACATTTGTATTGTGTTGTCTTAAAAAGAAATAAAAACATGACCAAAAAGGTCCGATTGTCATTTTCTGAAAAAATAAGAATTTTCATAGACCATTATAGAATAAAGAATATTAACATTCAAACTCATACCTAATAAATCCAAAGTTATTCCAGAGAAAATTAGAATATTCAAATGATATATTTTAATTTGATCATCTTCAACTTTTTGCACTTTTTTACTCCATACAGGCCATCCAAGACATGAACAACCTGAAGCGCTTCATCCGTCAGGCAGAGATGAGCCACTACGCTCTGTTCCGCTGCTGTCTGTTCCTGCAGAGCTGTGGAAATGGGGACGTGCTGCTGCAAAACGCCCGTGCTGAACACAGCAGCCTTCCTGAGGCCTGCGGGATCATAACAGTCTTGGAAGAGTTCCTGAGTGAGCAGACACAGGCCTAAAAATACTGACATCTCAATAACTCACACACACAGGCTCACACTCACTCACCTACTGTTATAGAACTGACCCTGACCTGCTATATTGACCTTAGGGTAATGGTATATTAAATTTTTTTGAGGATAGATGAAATCTGTGAGGGATAGAAGTGCAGTGTGTTCATACCTTATACCACATTGCTCAGCTAACAAAATATCTTTCTGTTAAAACAAAATTTTAACATATACAATACTATGAAGCATCTTTGTAAGAGAAGAGTAACCCCAAAATTATAGTAGTGTGGTCTGCATTTTAGGCAGCTTCAACAAACTTGAAATAAAAACATGAAATATTATCTATTCTTGTGTGTTTTGCGCTTCAGTAGAAACTATTAATATTTTGCTGGTGCTGTATGTTGATTTGGGGGATTAAAAAGTATGTAAATGAAGTCCATGCGTGATCAGACTTAATAAAAAAAAAAATCTCACTAATATGTAAATATTGACAGCACTGTTTATATGTGACAGCGGGTTCTAGGATATAGTTTTGTCTGTGTAGCAGTCATCATTTTAAATGTATTAAACATGTTCAGCACATTAGCAAAGGCAAACTGAAATCATAAAAATCACAAAGATCAGTATGCACTAATACACTGTTGTGACTGTGATGTAAACAACAGATTTTTTTTGTGGCAAAAAGACCCTGACCTTCAGTGACTGTTGTACTTTTTTAAAGTATAAAGTGTATATATAAAGTGGCTAATATGAAGTACTGCATTGTTTTGACTTTATGATAGCTGGTGTTGTTTGCTGTTGTTTTGTTTTTTTTTACCAAAGACAGGCAGATCCTCTGAAAATCATAAAATCAAACATCAAATGTAAATATGATGGTCAAGAAATAATAAAGCTGTAAAAACAAACATACCCTAAATATATGTGTGTATATATACATGTTGATTCAACTGTATAATAGCAATAATGTGTATAATTATCATAATGTATGGTTCCTTCTTATAGATTTGACAAGACTGTACTGTGAATAATCTGTTCCTGAAACATTTCAGTTGTGTGAAAATGTAAGAATTAAAGAAATCTTCAACACTACGTGGATTGAATTATTGTTTATACAGTTCACCTTATTTCTTGAATTATACACAAATAATAAAAACACTTTACGATAATGTATCAGCTGTAGTTTTATAATATTTGAATTACTCAAACTACTTACACTTTAAACACTACATACAGAATGTAATAAGCAAAAGACATTATCACAGTTTATCAGAAACCTGTATTCATTCATTAATTTTCTTTTCGGCTTAGTCCCTTTATTAATCTGGGGTCACCACAGCGGAATGAACCGCCAACTTATCCAGCATATGTTTTACGCAGCGGATGCCCTTCCAGCTGCAACCCATCACTGGGAAACATCCACACACACTCATTCACACATACACTACGGACAATTTAGCTTACCCAATTCACCTATAGCTCATGTCTTTGGATTTGTGGGGGAAACCGGAGCACCCGGAGGAAACCCTAGCCAACATGGGGAGAACATGCAAACTCCACACAGAAACGCCAACTGACCCAGCCGAGGCTCGAACCAGCGGCCTTCTTGCTGTGAGGCGATCGTGCTACCCACTGCGCCACCGTGCTGCCAGATACCTGTATTTTTTTAGTTCTTTTTTTATTTCAATGAATTTGTGCTGTTATTTTGACAAATCTTTGAAAGGATGTAGATTACATAGGAGGCACAGTTGAAGAAAATCATTTACTACAATACAAGCTAGCTGGAAATTGCATCCTGGAACTTCTTCACAAAAAAATTGTGCCCATGTTGTGCAATATCAGGCGTATTACCACAACCATTTCTGAAGTTTAGTTTTAACCTACATTTACATATACCACATTGAAAGTAACTGAAAGACACAACAAAATAATGAAATATGTTACTTGGTAAACATCTGTTAACACCAACAACAAAAAAACACTAAATAATAAAACATGCATTGAAAGAAAATGAAGAAAAACTGTACAACATTATTTTCTGTACACAGTTACAGCAGATTAATTTCCACTCAAAATATTCATCATTATATCATTCAACAATAAACGGTCAAAAATGACTAAATGAATACAAACAAACCCAGATGCATATTATTTAACATATACTTTCCTTACAAAGACAGTATGATAAATTTATATATGGTATAAACTCATCTCTGTTGAAAACCTCAGTTGTAGTTTCAGGTATTGTTTCATTCTGCCACCTTGATGTCAAAAGCTACCACTCCATGAAGAGAAAACCCAAGGTAGAAGGTCACGTTCTCATTTGAATGTGGCAAAGAAGCAGCAAAAAGTGGAATGACTTTGATGTTGCCTTGATCAGACACCCGAACAAACAGATTTCCATTTTCAGTGTATCCAGTAACCCGTTTGAGGACTCTTACAACATCGGGGTTTGTCCACACTTCACCGCCTTGCCATTTGAGGCGTTTTTCACTTAGGGTGCCTTTGCAGAATTTTTCAATTGTGGTCTTGTGCACAATTTTATTGAGTCCCCTTGCTTTTCCAAGAAGAAAGTGGGTGAAAATCCTACCTTTTCCTGAGGCAGTAGACGTAACAGAATATCTGTGGAGTTGTTTTATTGCTTTTGTGAAAATGTCACTTCTTGTACTGAATGGCACTGTGCCTACTGATTCATCTGGGCAAAATAAGAGGGAAAGGAGAAAGTATGCAGTTTCTGGTAAAGGAGTTTTCCTCTCGCCGTAAAACCGCCTACTTAGATTTTGAAGTTCTTCAATGGAAAGAAGCTTTCCAGAACCAGGTGAAGCACAGGAGAGAGCAATCTGACAGAAAATGAAATTCATGAGCTCTTTATGGTCAAGATCCTTGTTTAGATCAGATGGGAAAAGGCTAATAATTTCCTCAAGCTTTGTTCCAGCCCTTTGTTTATTGTTATCCGACAGCAGGTAAAGAATTGTTGTAACGTTACCACCCCCAAGTTGGAAAATTTTCATTTGTCTTATAAATGGAGACACTGTCTTTGTATTAACAGGCTCATCCTCTTGAATGTCAATAGAAAAAAACTTGGCATACACAGAACTTTTCCTGAGGAGCCATTTTCTTGGATTATTTACTTTGTCTGGCTCTCCTTCAACCAATTCCTCCTCTTCCTCAGAACTATAATTCTGAAAGCGAGCAAGATCCTCACAAATACATTCCAGGGCAACTCTAATGCTGCCTTTTAATCCTTTTAAAAGGCCATGAAACTTCTGCCAAGGTTTCTGCACATCCTCTGGTGTGTAGTCGGTGAGCAGGTAATCCATCAGCTTGCCCTTTCCATCCTTGGAGGCAAAAATGTCAACGAATGACAGGAGGTCAAGCAATCGACATCCAATATCAACTTCTCCAAAATAAGAATTATTCACATAGACAGCCTGTGGACATTTTTCAGATTCTCTAAATGCATTGATACCTTTCAGGGCAGTATCAATGATGTCAATCACATCCTTTGGCTGAATAGAGTCTTTCTTCTGTATGTCTTCATATTTGTCATAGAACCACTTTTTGTACACTTGTCCCAGCGTGTCAAGAATGTATGTGTGTTGTGGAGACCGAGACTTGGCTCTTTTAGCCCAAATTTCGGCTTCCATAAACCTTTTGTTTTCATAAAGCAGTCGTGCAAGTTGTTGAGCAACAAAGGCATCTTCAAAGCAGCTGCAAGCTGCCTTTAAAAGATCAATCGCTTTCTCCAGATCTTCAGTTTCACTAACATGCTCTATTAAAGGTGAGAACCAGCTGTTTTTTTGATCTCCCTTGCTTTTTTTGGTCCGTTTGATAAACAGATCTCTGACAAACATTTGAAATTCATCCCTTCCAAATCTGTGGTCAAACAGCACTTTGTTCTTAAGGAGACTCATTGCTATTTCACTTTGGCTCTGATAGATGGACAACTGCTCAAGTATCTCCTTAGCTATAAAATGATGAATGATTCTTACCGAGGCGATGCGTGTCTCACTAGATTTTAACTGTATGAAAAAAAACCTAGCTTGCTCATTTAAGGAATTTTCAAATGTTTGGCGTCGAACTTCCTCAATCCATGTGGACTTTGGATTGGCCATTTTATCCAACTTGTCCTGGATTCCTAAACCTAAGAATGCCTCACAATGAGATACAGACATGTGTGAATTCTCAATATGGCTGTTCAGAAGTGCCACGAATTTAATCAGCTGTGTCTGAAGAGATGAATGATCAATGTCTTTCAGCAAGTTCCCAACACAGTCCTTAATATAAGACTGTTCAAACTCTTCACTCATGAGCACAAAAGTGAATATAAACTCTGGTTCAAATTTCAGCTTGAGATTCTCTGCTTTCTTTGAGAAGAGCTTTTTTTCTTCTGGAGACAGTTTATGTGTAACTCCAACTGTGCGTAAGGGCAAAGTTTTGCACATCCTTTCTGGATCAAGAGATCTTTTACAACAGAGAATGATGAAACACAGTTTTGATGGACTTATTTTCATAGTTGTCACTGCATTGCTTAATTCTCGTCTGAGGTCATCTTGATAGTCTGCATTGCAATCCTCCAGCAACAACAGCACCGGTAAACAGGCATTCTTGTCAACCTCCTTGTAATTCCAAAGCTGTACAGCATGTTCACAGACAGTTGCGGCTGAGTATTTTTGCTTAACAACACCACAGCGCACCTTTTTCCTCCAGCTCCAGAGTATCTGTCATGCCACTGTGCTTCCACCACTACCCGGATGATGATAAATTGTGATATTTTCAACAGACCGTTTTAATGTTTCGTTCCGTTCGAGGTCCTCCAAGATTTTATTTATTTCTGCATATGCATCACGTTTGATGATTTCCCCACACTGGTTACTGTCGGCTAACCAAAAATGTGTCCAGTCAATTTTTCCTCCTTGATAAAAGTAGTTCAGCTTTCTGTATTTGCCCTTGCTCCATGACATTTTTATTTGTTTCACCACACTGGTCAACACTGACTACTTCAAGGGAAAGCATGTTGTCTTCATCAACAGGTTTCATAAAGCATACTACATTGTTTGATGCAGGCAAACGCCTTGTGGCCTGAAGACTGGTGAGCTGAATGCTCTGAACTGTAGCATCTACATGACTCATCGGCATTCCAACAACACTGATTTGTTCAAGCGCATCCAGGGGGCAAGACACTTGGGCAAGGCTTGACCATTTCTTATAATTCTCCTTTGACTCTGAGAAGATAACTATGTCCTCATGTCCACTCATTTCTGCATAAAATTCATGAAAGGTGTCAACTAAAGGTTGTTCAACCTCAGAAGTGACCATGAAAAGCAGGACAAATGATCCTTTGGGAAGAATCTCATTGCAGATCACAGATATAGCTCTTTTCAACAGCTTCTTCTTGTTTTTGATCCAGGTTTTTTCATCACATGGACTCTCACCTCCAATGTAATCACTTCAACCATTGCAGAAGATCCAGCTTGTTCTGTCAAAGAGTTGTAACTTCTTAATAAAGTTAGCGATGTTGTCCCTATGATCATAATCATGTAGGAAATGAAGGTTTACTGCATGGTGCTCTTGGTAATTGTGACAAAGTCCAGATGATTTGGAGTCAGGGTCAAAGTCAAAAACACAAAAGATGTTCATGTGGGCAAGGAACTTTATGTTTTGTAGGTTTTCATGATCAAATCTGTTTGACACTATAATGTAACGCAATGAGTTGTCCATTAATTTCTTCCCACGTGTCAGAAGGACTGAAAGTTTTCTTCCCAAATCCACTTTACAGTAAACCTGGGTCTGATCCTGATTGTTTTCTTCCTGTTCTCTTTTTTGGTCAGTATCTTTAAGTGCTTGAATGAAATGAACAAGCTCATCCTCAGTAACACGTGGTGTATTTGGTCCAACTCTTTGATAATAAGCTTTTGGTTCATATTCAACTTTGTTGGTTTTCTCGTTAAACTTTGGAATACGGGCACCATACAGTTTTCCCCTCACAACATCCACCATGGGAACTACATCAACTTCTACAATCCAGTTTTGAGCCTCTTTTTCTTTGCCAATTACTGGGATGAATTTCGGAGGTTTGATACACTTCCTAGCATCAGAGTTCTGAGTTGGAAAACTATTTTCAATGTAGTCTAAAGCATCTTCATAGACATCTTTGTCATCAATGGGAATTCCAATTATCTCTCCATGTTTGTATAATGTTTTTGTCTTGTCCATGACCCCAAAGTGGATTGTACCATTTGCACGCATGTTCATGCAGGCACATGCAAATCGGATGACTTCATTGGCAAATTTGATCTTTAGCTTTCTTGGTTCTAATTTACAGGCATTTTCCAGTGATTTATACTCATGGCATGGAGTGATCAGATTGTCTATTCCTGTCTCTGGTGGGAGGACAGCATGTTTTATGTAAATGAAGTTTTCTTCATTAACATTAAATTTCCGATACCTACTTTGTGACAAACACACAGTTGATTCAGCAAGTGTATGTTCAGGACTAATGACGTCACTGGATGACACAAATTTTTGTTCTGTTTTTCTCTCTTCAGCATCAAAAGAAGTTTTCTTTTTTTTTGTTTTTGACTTGCCCAGTTGTGAAAGTTCATCTCTTTTACACAGCAAAAGCTGTATCTGACCACCTCCAAAACCGAGTTCCTGTAAGTATGACTTTGTAATATTTAGAAGAACAGGTCCTGTTACCTCTTCCTTTTCAAGTTTATGTATGTGCTCTGGTTTCATACCAATAGATTGTAACCATAAGCTGACGTGCTGCTCATTCCAGTCTGAACATGGCATAGAACTGTAATCTAATTTAAATATAGGGCATAAAATACCACATCGGTTTTCAAATATCTCTACATTGTATGACTATAAAATCTTGTTGTCAGAATTATTATTACTAATATTAATATATGAGCAATTACAAGTACTTACCCATTCTGTGGAGAATATTGATAGGAGTGCATTTCAAAGTTGTGCCATCAGTGCTAAAAACAATAATAATATAAGCTATTAAGCTTTAATATATGATATTTAGAATATTTGAGGACATTCAGTTATGAAAAAATAGAATTAAAAACTTGTTAAAATATATAGGTCTAAGCTAATGTTGTTTTATGAATTTTCAAATTTACTTAAATGTAGGAGAGGCAGAAAAATAGTGAAGCACTTTATTATTGTTATTATTA
>CAIGQW010055694.1:11920009-11944621 GCA_903798125.1 Danio choprae | reverse complement strand
GTACTCACATTTGTTAAAAAAATAATAATAATTAAAAAAAACTCACATTTGGGAAATCTTTAGACAAACCCAACCATATTTCTTATTTTAATTCACAATATTAACCCAACTGTTGGTTTTTGTCCATATTTGATCCAAATTTGGGTTGAAAAAACCCAGTATTTTTTGACGATATATTAAGTAATAAGCATACAAAAATTATTCAGTTAAAATGAGGGATTATAAACACCAACACAAAATGTTGCTTTTAAGGCTGCTTTGAATAGATTAACATTTGGAGCCAAAATATATATTTTGAAATTATATTCAAAATATAGTCTCAAAAACATTTGTACAATCTTTTGTACATTTAGACAAAATTGACATTTGTTTTCAGTTGAAAGGTTTATTTTTTTTGAAAGTTACTAACAGACATTTGGTACATTTCCTACTCTAAATATATCAAAACGTTTTTTCATTGGTAATATACATTGCTAAGAACCTAATTTACAGGTGATTTATCTCAAAGGTTTAAACTTTTTTGAACACTCAAGTATCCTTGCCAAACATTGTCCTAACAAACCATACATGAATGGCAAGCTTATTTATTCAGCTTTCAGAATCTGTACAAATCTCAATTTCCAACAAGTGACCCTGGTTTTGTGGGACCAGGGTCACAAATGATTCCTGCGAATAAAAACCCAAGCAATACGTAGAACACATTCATACCATTTTGTCTTTGCGTTTCTTCAGGAAGCCCTGGCAGAGCGGAGCCGGTACTCCTTTTCCAGTCGACGACATGCTCCTGCTCAGTTCTGTGTGCTGAAAGTGCTCATACTTCATAATACACTTTAAACAACATCATGACTTCCCCCTGAAACTGTCACATCCTCACTTCTGATGACTGTATAATAAAGAGATGCTGTGCTCGAAAATGCCAAAACACGGGGGAGGTTCATGATCGTCCGCACAGCACTTCTCAGTTTTATTCTATATGTAAATCCATTTCCCATTATGGCAAGAAACTAACAACATATCCACGAAGCGAGATTCAAGTAGAGCAAACGAAACACCAAATTTATTCACACCATTATTTATTGTAAATGACTGAAAACCCACAAGCGCAACAATCCCGTGGACTTAAACAGGGAAAAACTGCACTCAAAAGTTACATACGGAGAAGAGCTGAAACATCAGAACAAAAAAATGACGTTGTCTCTACATGATTGTTAGTTGGGAATAATTCATACCGTCTTTTTTAATGTAATAAGCAGGTCCTATTTAGTCTGGTTGAAAACAAACCGGTTATGGCATCTCATTACTGAACATAAAAAGGTTTTATTTCTGTGCATATTCTTCATAAAGGCCATGGGTAGTAAAGAAACAAAGAAAAAAAAATGCATAACTTATCAAAATAAAAACTAAATATTGCATAAAAAAAGAATTCCTTGTTCTTGCATGCCCAAAAAGACAGAAATAAGGCTGATAAATGAACACAATGGTGATGTTTAATGAGCAAAATGACCTCGACGTGAGAAATGGCTTGGTTTCAGTGCTTCTTCCTCGAGCACTATGGGATAAAATATGGTTTGTTCGCTAGCTAGAGACAATCATAGAATGTCCAGTAAGATATATATATATATATATACATACATATAAACAGTGTTCAGTCACCCCCGTCTTCTCTGCCGGCCCTCTACAACATAGGTCACACCAATTAATACTGACCTGAGGAAAACATCAGTGTGCATAAATTAAAAACCGTTCCATCAGAAAAAGAGCGATTACAGGTTCTTTCTGTGACCTCTTAAAATCCTGTCCCAATCCAACAAATGGAGCTCCTGTAACACTTGGTTTGGGAAAGGCCAAGTTTTTACTCTACAAAATGTACTATGCTATTTACTAGGAATCTTCTCTCCTAAATGAAACGAGGATGGAATGAGGGATCATCGGGTTTGGGTTTGTAGTAACATGCTGTTTTTTGCACTGATCACCGCTGTTTGAGGAGAGCTTTGTACATGGCAAAGCCCAGAACAGCAAAGACGGTGGCACCGACACTCGCCCTCAGCCAAAATGTAGAGTTTTTCAGGTCAGCTTGGGTCATGTGTCTGTAGAAACAACAGGGTGCTCGTTAACCTGAGGGCTTGGGATTGATCATAAACAGAACAAATTACAACATTTATTTGAATCAAGCTAGTGCTAGGAATTTTCTTTTTTTAAGAAAATGATAATCATTCTCCCTGAATTGTATTTATGTTGTTGTATAATGATAAAACATTGATATTGTGCTTTGTAAAACTAAATATTAACAGCTAAAATCATGGCACCTTTTTTGTTATTTTGTTAAAAATAATTTTGAATAATATGGGCAATGTTTACAATCTGAAAGAAATGTTGTCAGTAGTTCACAGAACACAACAAAAATTGTGATTCCAGAACAGTAGATACATTTTGCATCTCAAAACAAAAACTTAAAACAGTTTTGAACACAAATTATGTCAAATTATCTGTAAAAACATGTCCGTATGTGCATTTAGGAACCTTTTGTCTCAAAAATATTAACTTAAAGATGCTATAGCCATTTAGGTGGTCTCTTTCATTAGCTTTATATGCATGGATGGATAAGATTTATGTACAGTATATTATAATAATAAATACAGGAAATGAGCAATGTGTACAAAAAATATTTTAAAAATTGCATCTAAACCACAAACCAATAAAAATACATCTATATGAATTAGTACTTTATTTTTATTTCTCCATGTTATTATTTGGCATCAACATTTCCTAATATATGATTTGTGAAAGCAAACAGGCCTCATTTTATTTTTTGCTAAATTATTATTTTCATTTATTGATTTTAGGGTGAAATGCAAAATCGTCCTGCAATTTCCCACCATATATATTATTGTTTTAGCATGTAGTAACCATTTAAGCATACAGTAGCAATAAAAACAATGCATTTTGCTTTGCTTTTTGGACACACAATGGCATGGGAGCTGCTGAAATTGGTAAAGCAGCAGCATGGGAAAGCGTGAGAGAGCCAGCTGATGTTTTCAGAGGCCAAAAGCTGAACACACTGCTGAGGTGATACAGGAGACGAAAGAGAGAAAGGTAAAATAAAATTCTGAATTCAGACTTTTAAAGGTATCAAAGCAAGGTTTGTTCTGTGTAAAAGATATACAAAAAAACGTAAGGTAGCTAGGGAAACAATGCAAATTGAAGCAGCAAAGGTGATATGGAATTCACATATTAACAAATCATTCATTTAAGCACATACTGAGCAATCTGCACTAATACAATCCAGACAACATCTGAAAATATCTTGGATGTGATGAGAAAAATAGGATGATATTGAAGAATGTGATCTAAACACCTGACTGAAAATGGTTCAAGACGATTTCTTTTTTTGATCCCATTTCCTTTAATCTCATTTAAGGAAAGACGCTGCAGCCCAAAATTGAGATGCCAATTTTGTCATTTTTTTCTTCTTTGAGTAAGTCTAATGTAAAGAAGAAGAAAAAATACAAATTTAGTTATATCAAGTTATGCCAGTAAATTTTAATTACAATGCATCAAAGTGAGCTTTTTTTCCATCTTCAGCGGCAGTTACAAATCCCAATCATTTATTTAATGTTATGCATATTTTTAACAGAAGGTCGTTTATACATGATTTGCCTGATTACATATATTTTATTATACAAAAAAATTTAAAAATAAGGAATGACAAATTCCAAAAACCTACTTTGTAAAAACCTGAAAAAAATAAAACTCCAATGTTCAGATATTAGTGATAAAAAAAAGTTTAGAAACAAGCACTTTATTATTATATTTAAACATAATATTTCAGGATAATATTTTCGGAAGTAAAACTTATTTTTTGAGCCCATTGACCTGCAGGGTCTGGCTTAAAGTGTGGCACCTGCTACCCCAGCTCTTTCTTTACCTGTTACAAGCGGGCACAAACAGGTCGACAGATGACTCCATGAAGACCGAGTCCTCTACAAAGCTGACTGCATGAACCTGATGGGTGAGGCTGGACTCCTCATCAGCCAACAGAAACGTGCCCACATCTTGTATAAAAGGTCTCAACCTTATGCACACATGCACACAGCATGGCAATTCAACAACTACACACCCAACAGAACCACCCCAAAACACCCACTGTTCACCACATGCTGGACACACACACACACACACACACACACACACTTTCTCCCTCTCTCTCACACACATACACACACTACTACAAACAGCAGATCTGTTCCTGAAAACAAACAAATGCCAAATCTGAATGCTTTTAATGGTTTATAACGAAGTGCTTTTAAAAAAAGAGGTTGGCATGCCACATTATTTAATATATTCACATTTAGTATAGTTTATATATATATAGTTATTATATATAGCATTTATATAAAGTTTAGTATAGTTTATACATCGCATAGAAGATTATCTTTTTCTTTTAGGCCGCAATTTTTGTTTTAAGGATGTTGTGTTAAGGTTCTTTAATTCCATTTTAAATGGCATAAACGTAAGGCACATCTACAACTGACTAATAGCCTTTTGACATGCAATTATTAAGATATGAAAATTATCAATTTATCAGATTCAATTGATTTATATTGTAAACTATAAAATACTTCTTAATGACAAATGGGTCAAGTATAAACATTTAAATGACAGTCCATATGTATTTTAAGGCTGCACTGACCCATAGATAGTTTTTGTTGAATCAAATTATTTGTATTATAAAAAACCTTTGTTATATGTACAGACATGCATGTTTTGCTCATTTGCTTATTTTTTATCATTCTTTTTATTAAACAAGACATATTGTATATATGAAAAAAATAAATTATACTATTGTTTTGATTTTTGTGCATGAGTTGATATGCTTATACATTTATATAATGTGTCGTTTGATATAGACACAGATGTAGTCATAGTAGTGTCTTTACAGTATTTGGAGTCCTTAGACTTAATAAATCAAATGTGTGTATATGCATATAATATAATATATAATAAAATACAAAAAGGATATATCTACATAAAATGTAATATGGCATGGCACATTTAAAAACATTAAAATCCCTATAATACTCATTTTATAGATTTTACATAACATTTTTAATTGTTTCTCTAATATTTCTTTAGGGAAAACAAAGAAAATAATGTATTCATAAAAAAAGCTGTTATCTATCAAGTGCTGCAGTTCTAACCTGATTATAAAGACTACTACACTCAATCTAAACATAAGACGGTCTATAAACGGCTGGCTAAATGACTCAGAACGTCCACACAACACATGTGAAACACGATCCATCAAAGCACCAAACAATAATGGCAAGAGAATCTTGTGTTTTAGATGAAACACTATATTAGCAGCAACAGGTTAGTCATGTTAGCCATTCAAATACAAACACAAACTAAGCCCATTAGTTGTCAAAACACTGCATGTGAAGCCCTGATGAAGCTTTCTGAACTAATGCTGGCACACGGTTAGAGAGAGTGGGACAAACGTCCTGTTAATAACATGTAAAAAGATGCAAAGCAAAGAGGAAAAGGGCCAGCCAAACAATTGAAAAGGAACACCTATGGAGGGACAGAACAAAAAGTCAACAAGATTAAATTCAATTTTTTAATTAGGTTTATGAAAAAATTATAATTTGTGCATTAAGAGATGAAAAACCAAAAAGATAGAAAATGTATGTTTTTATTTGTCTTGCATTAACTAGGTCTTGGACTAACTTCAGCCATAAAAAAATAAGAATTGTAAAGCAATTAAGGAGATCGTTCAACTCACACCCATGCATTCTTCTGGTGCTACAGTTAAAAATATTAGAAGAGTTACCAAATCAACTGCTCAGTGTGAAGAAAGATTCAGGAAGAAATGCAACCAAATAGAAAGAGCTCATATGAACCTTGTGGCCACATTTGTCCCTGGAGCAATGATGAGTGAATTAGTGCAGATTTACTGCTTGCATATCCACCTCAACTGACCAAAGAAAAGGGCTAAGAGCCATTACAACATGAGGACAAATGCAGATCTGTCCTTTCTGTTCCAAATTCCAAAGGAAACATAAAAAGTTTATGGCACGTTTGATGTTAGTAAATGGATATTCTCAATTATTTAATGACACGATATGTCTTTTTAGAAATCATGCTAATATGCTGAATTGGTGTAAAAGAAACATTTCTTATTATCAATGCTGAAAAACTTTATGCTGCTTTATATTTTGTGATTTGTTTATTTAGGATTCATTGATGAGAACGGAAACGTCAAAATAAGGTAAACATTTTATAACAATAGAAATTTAACAAGGGGTTCAGTTCAGCTCATTTTTGGGGGCATTTGCACTGCGTTTCATAGATAGTACTTGGCACCTTATTTTTTTTACCTTGGTTGGTGCCGCCAAAAAAAGGTGATGTATAAACACTGCTGATCACTGACTGATTCAGAAGTATCGACAATACCAGTGTCACTGGATTTGTAATGAGACACCAATCCTGCTATATATTAGGGTGCTTCTCAATTTTTATTTGTGCATTCTCATTTGCTTTCCTCGCGTGTCAGCTCCACCGCTTCAGAATGAAAGAGAAAGACGCAATGAAAAGATGCAAGGTCAGAGAAATTAAAGCGAACTTGTTTGTCCTTTTCTTTCTTTAGAGTCACTTCAAAGCTTCCTCCTTTAATGAATACTCTACACCACAATTATTATTTTTTTAATAATTATATTCAAACAGCCTACTACATGCTGAGATATTGATTGAAAATTCTGTGGTTATTGACAGGGCTATTGTACTCTAAAGGCTGATTTATACGTCTGCGTCAAGTGATCCGCGTGACACACGGCGCCTGCCTTGCGCGTAGCCGTACATTTATACTTCTGGATGCTTTTTGTGTTGCTCTGCAATAACACTTCCAAAACACTAGCTGGCAGTAGGTTTTTATGTTCCTCTGTGTCGAGTTTCTTCGTGGGTGTTTTGTTTTTTTCTGAACACTACCTTGATGTACAAGAAGCTAAAACTCGCTCATTCAGAGGCAGGAATCGGCGGAAGTACAACAACTTTAATCACAAAGTAAACAAAACAGAAGTTTCCATCTGGAGCTCCTTCACGGGACTCGACACTTGTAAACAGGGAAAATGAAAATTCTATAATTTCATTTCATCTTTAATTATGCCAGATATTTTGCAAACTGTTTTATAATGAAATTGTTAATCTGGTTTTCATTTTAATTTGCAATGTTTATTTGATTTATATAAAATTGGCAGGAATTACCTTCCATATTTCGCGGGACTCGACACTTGTAAACAAACTCTCCATCACGCTCGTAGCTCTCAGCACCACCCACACTTGTCACTGCTACCAAGCCGACCAATCACAGAGCTTTCACTACGCGTCATTGCGACATGTAGTTACATTTTTGACAGGTGCCAGGTGCCAGCGTCAGCCACAGCGAGAGGTCTACAATAGTTAACAATAGTTAATTTAACTACACTCACCATGAAAACAACAAATGCTTCTGTTAATTTAATACCTAATAATGAGTTAAAATCACAGTTGCAATCTGATTACAAGTTGTAATTGCTTTATTAAATGCAGTAAGTAACTAAGTCTTTTTTATTTACTAATATTGACATAGTAACTGTAATAAGTCCTTTTCTCACAGTTGATTTTAATGCATTAGCTAACGTTTACTAATGAAAACTACTAACTAACGTTTACTTTATTGTAAAGCGTTACCTATTGTACTTTGCAATCCTTTTGCAATACATTTTTTAAAGTGTTTATTTGGATCAGAACTAACAGATTAAATCAGATAATCAAATTTGATTCGATGTTTTTTGTAAAACAACTGCAAGCAGGATTTAGTTGGCATTTTGCAGACTGGGTTAGACAAATTGGTCAGATGCATCACAGGCTCGAGCACAAACATAAAATGCGATTCCATGCTTCATACGAATTACTGATGCTTTAAAGATTAGTTCACCCATAAATCAAATTTCAGCTTCACCCTGGTGTTTAACAATGCCATAAGCCCTTTTTCAACCAATAGATTTATTTTTCTCACAAGATGTCAGTTGGATTTGAAATCTAACAAAAATGGCTAATAGCAAGATTTTTGATAAATAAGGCAATCATTTTTGGTTTATTTTTCACCAAACCCAACTGTATTCTATGACTGAGGTCTAAAAAAAGACAAAGCCAAATAGCATTAAAACAACACCATTGTGAGTAAGTAATGTGTTTATTTTCAGGTGAACTACCCCTTTAAATTAGCAAATGCTGAACACCATGTCAATAAACAAAAGCTTTTATAACACCTCATGTTTGGGCTTTGCATGGATGAAATGACTATCTATCTATCTGCTTTGCTTCAAAATTTACATATGATGAATTTCACGACTACCACACAAAGCCTTAATCACTTTAACATACAGCAAGAAAATGTTCCAGCATCCCTCTGTGGATATGCAACGTAAACCTGCCAGGCCAACAGCAAGTAACAAAGAGGGAAAGATGTGTTAAGAAGCTGAGGTTAGAGATGGCCCTGCGCAGAGAGAGAGGATGGGGGGATGTATAGGCTATACTCAGAGACCTGTTGAGAACAGCGCTGGAGAATTTGGCCTTTACCGAGCGCACCAGCTCAGAGTTCAGGAGGTTGTGACAGATGCAATAGGTGCACCTGTTGCAGCCGCACATGCAGCGTAACTTGGCGTGGCTGCAGAAACACACATAGACAGGAAGAGTCATTGTCATGTGACGTAGTTTAAAGAGAGCTCCATCCCAGGCTCACACCTCTGACGTCGGACTGGAGATGGAGGAGGAGTGCAGGGAGGCAAGCAAAGTTACATGTAAAAGTCGACTCAGTTGCTGGAAGTGGATAATTGGCTGGATGAAAAAACTGGAATAGAGAGAGCACAATGGGAAGCCTTGCAATGAAAAAATAAAAGTTTTGCTACAATCCAGCAAAAGAGACTCAAGCTAAAGGGCTGCACGATTGATCTAAATAAACCAGATCTCTCAATATGGCTTTTAAATCCAAAACGCAACAATGTAACTGCATACAAATTTGTGCTGCATGTTTTAGAGTGAATCGTGACATTTTGTTCTTTAATACATTAGCAACTGAGATGGTGGTTTAAGTGTCTTTAAACAGCAGGGATCCCAATAAATGCTGTTCTTACAACATAAAAGTTCTATAAGCTTAGAAAAAAAGAAAAAAATCATTCAAAGGTTTGGGGAAAAGAAATAAAGTCAGCTGAAAACAGTATGGTAACTTTGGAGTTACACTTAGAGCAGTATGGAGTTATACTTAGAGCTGTGGCGAAAGCTTAGTTTATAACAGCAATTGGTGATCTAGGCTTTACAAACAGCCGCACTCTGCTTGCATCCAATTCCTTACAAATACCACTTGAACCTAAAATAATGAATAAAGTTAGGACAGTTTTTAACGATTTACAAGACTGCTCATAGTGAGCAAAAAGCACCATCTGCTGTTAACAACTCTGAATCAAATCAAGAGAAAATAACAACGCATTTTGAAAATCGGAGAATCAATTTCTCAAAAAAAAGATTTGCCACAGCTCTAGTTACACTGCAAAATATTTTATCATTTCTTAAGATACCCGTTTTTTATTTAACACTGCAATATATCTTCCATTCAATATTTGTATTTGTAAAAATACCTAAAACCATTACATTTTATTAAGATCGTGATACTGAGATAATATTATTCTTCTTTTTCTTCACAATTTTGAGCCAAATTGTGCAGCCCTACAAAACAATCAGAGAAAAGCTGGAGCTTTTATTCAAATTTGGAGAAACGGAAATTAAATTTGTTAAATGAAAACTTTTGAATGGCTGGTTTCCACCTAAAGTTCTTTCCTAAGATTAAATGACCAAAAACGAAGTTGACTAGTATTCTGTATTGAACAATTTGTTCCAGACCATTAGTAGGCACTTTCACAAACAAAGCTTTTTCTTAAAAAAAATTAAATAAATTAAAAATGCAATTTCCTATTCTTATTCCAATGCAAATTCAACTCATAATCAACTACCATTTAAAAGATTACACACACACAAACTTAGGAAAGAACCGTTGTATAACTAACATCAACAGCCACTACAAAAACCACATTTACTAGAAACTGTTAAACACACACTACGGTTAAAATCCAAGGAACAACTAATACTTGATACTCTCAGAGACGCTTAACACTAAATAAAATTCAGGAAAAAAAAAAATGTAGCTGCCATTACAATCTTGCTGCTTATGATACATAAAAGCTTTAAAAGTGCAAAAGAAGACAATAACTAGACAAACACAAAAGAGATGAGCAGGGAGAGCTGGAGGAGCCAATCACCATCAACCAGAAGAAGCAGTCAATGGGACAGAATGGTCAGGTTAAGAAGGGTCTGTATACTCACGGGTACATGGCCATAGTGGTGAGTTTGGTGTAGAGGTCTTTGCTGGGAGCATCGGTGGTGTTGCAGGTGAACAGCTGTGGCGGGTGAAGCTTGTGTTTTCGGCAGAAGTCCAGCGGAGAGAGACTGTAGTACTGACGGGCTTCATGCAGGTCGGACTTGGCAGCAATGATCACACACGGGGTCTTGCTGTCCATGAAGTGTTTCTGTGAGACATCACAGTGTTAAATAGAAAGAGCCCGATTGTTTAACTGTGCATATTTAGAACTTTTGAGTGTTTTATTATTGGCTTATAAAAAAAAATAGCATTGTATTTCTCCCAAATGTTATGCTAAAAAGGTGAAAGGTTGATGCAAAAACATATTTTGCTGGTATTAGCTCCACTCAACTTTGTCAGTAAATTCACAACAATACTGACTATCTTGTTATAATAATAATAATAATAATAATAATAATAATGATGATGATGGGTGGCACGGGGGGTGCAGTGGGTAACAAAATCGCCTCACAGCAAGAAGGTCGCCGGTTCGAGCTTCAGCAGGGTCAGTTGGCATCTCTGTGTGGAGTTTGCATGTTCTCCCAGTGTTTGCGTGGGTTTCCTCCGGGTGCTCCGGTTTCCCCCACAAGTCCAAAGACATGCGCTATAGGTGAACTGGGTAAGCTAAATTGTCCGTAGTGTATGTGTGTGAATGAGAGTGTATGGGTGTTTCCCAGTGATGGGTTGCAGCTGGAAGGGCATCTACTGCGTAAAACATATGCTGGATAAGTTGGTGGTTCATTCCGCTGTGGTAACCCCTGATGAATAAAGGGACTAAGCCAAAAAGAAACTGAATGAATGAATGAATGAATAATAATAATAATAATAATAAATGTAAATACATAATAATAGAGTTTTTGCAATCACAAGATGGAGAATCAATCAAGTCATAAAATTATCATATATAATAGACAATATAAATATATAATAATAGAGTTTTTGCAGTCATAACATTTTGTTAATATTATTTTGGTATTTGATTAGACACAATAAGTAGCCAAAACATTATATTGAGCCATGCAAATGTTTTGAGTCAGTATGATTTATTTTTTTAATAAGAAATTGTCTCATTCTTTAAAGACACATTAAATTAATTGGAAAAAAATTAATTTGGACATTTATAAGATTACTCTTCAAACTATTCATCAAAACAGTTTTGAAGGATCTCGTGAGACTGAATACTTCTCAAAAACAGCTTTATCTTAACAGGAATTAATTACAATATTAAATATGTTAAAATACACAAACAGTTTTTTTAACTGTAATAAATGTAACAATGTTGAAAATATACTGCATTGTTGACGCAGTAATTCTATTAATGAGCAAATGATAACTTTGCTAACCTATTTTGACAACGTTTAAACATTAGTCGGTTGAAACTATTTTACAGTGTCCTGGTCACACAAATTCCATGTATCTACTATAATAATAATAATAATAATAATAATAATAATAATAATAATAATAATAATAATAATAATAATAATAATAAATTATGCACAACAACATGTAGCTCAAAACATTAAAAACATGTAGTTAATTAATATTACGCAGTACTTTTATAGATATGCACTGACTTTGTAGACTTTAGCGCAGTATTCAAAAGAGCGCGGGTTGCTGATGTCATAGACCAGACAAACAACGTCACAAGCCAGATCAGCTTCAGAGAGAAACTCAACGTCTGGCAGCACCTCATGGAGCTGAAAGTTTAAAAAATAAATAAATAAAAAGTTACTCAGCACAGGTCAGATATGAAGACGGCTTTACATTAAGCCTACAAAAACACTCCAACTTACGAGCAGATATTTCTCCTGTCCATAAACGTAAGTAGTGCTAATGGCATAATAAGACTTGTGGTCTTCTCTTATCCGCTTCTGACGCTGCAATATGATGAAAGAAACATCAAATCGATCCGAAATGAAAACACAAGATGCTCCTGTGAGGGATTTGTACTTACCACAAGGTTTCTGCCCAGGAAAGCCTGCAGAAAGCCACTTTTACCACAGCCTCGAGCCCCGAGTACATTACAGCGGAAAACACTGCGCTGGGTCTGCTTCTTCTGCAGGTCGATACGCTTGTTCCTGGTTACTGCACAAACAAGGCCGTATATTAATTATACCCCTTTTCCCTATGACCCATGAAGCTTTGCATGAATTTTGGGAGTAACTAGGGATAAACTAGAAACTGGTCAGTGTAGTTTAGAAACTGGGTACAATTAAGTGTTATTATTCTCCTCACAGTTCATCCATCAAATATTAAAAGGCAACTATTTGAATTAGCAAAAAGCTTTCAGCAGCAAGCTTTTCACAGCAGTATTATGGGGTTATACTGAATACTTTACAGCAGGAACACAAAGAGAAAATAATCTGGAGCAACTAATCTCAAAAATATCTCTGACTACAGATATGCTTGTGATAATAATAATAATGTAACAATCAAATACCAAGTGTAACTTCATGATGGATACAAAAAAACACAATGCCAAACATACCTCACACTCAGTTTTCACTATTGTATATGGCTTATTTATTGCATAACCTTATTTAAAAGTATGTCTTATCAGGAACTGTTTACACTAGCAAGTTTTGCAACGGTTATGCCAGGCATAACTACGGCATCTTTGATCAATGAAAATAAATCATTTTGAAAACACTGAAGACCCAGTTTTAGTTTGGAAAAGCTGGCGTTTAATTCAGTATAGATGGACTGAAACACACTTTTGAAAACAGTTGCACAGCTATCCACAATCACTGTCTGACTGGGCTTGTGAACTACTCCCTATCATTTCCTGATTTAAGAAGCCCATCTCATACGACCATTACACAAATAGTAGACGGCAAGTACGGATGACGGCAAATATCCCAGTGAGTGTGAATGGTCATGTATCACGTAAAGGGTGTATACAAGAACCAGAGAGTGAAATTCAATACCTTTTAAGACTTTTTAGACTCTATCCATACATTTTAAGACCACTTTATCACCACTTTAGGTCTCAACCGGTAACATTGGTGACATTTTAACTTATAATATATTTACTAAATACTGATTGTAAGAAAGTAATCCTAAACTAAAACATTATTCATATACTGAATAAAATGTCAATCCTGCAGATGCCACAGCAGGAATAACTATGTTGCCTTGGTTACTGCAGTAAATAAAGCAGCATTACATCAAATCTAGCAGAACTTTATCGATTTCATAAAATACACAGCATCCCAGTATTCGCAGATTAAATTCAAGCTAATTTTAGCCCACTGATACAAAATGTAGTACCTTGTAAAATTGCATTTAAGACTTCTTAAGGGTCTTAAATTTCTCTAAATTAATTTATCAACTTTTAATACTTTAAGACCCTGCAGTAGTCATGTGAAAAAAGGTAAATAAATTAGCTTCCCAGACAAATGAAGGAATCAAGACATCTTTGAAAACACTTTTACCTGTGATGGAAGCTGCTTGTGACTCCTGCTCTTGAATAATAGAGTAGCCGAGATATCCTAGGTACTCCAAACATCGCTGCACATCTAGGTATGTTGTAAGTCTGAGATAGAGATATAGCATTTAATGAATGACTGACCAACTTATTAATGGTGTATATTTTCAAGTACAGATATCTGAAGGCCACACTCACGTCCACTGGGAAAGGTAGCCTTGGTAAGTAATCCAGCCTTGCTCATTGGTGCAGACTGTGTTGTTGACATCGGGACCCCAGGGCATGTAGGGAAACACCTTGAACAAATCCTTCAGCTCATCTGGAGACAGGGCACAGTCTCGATCCTAACACAAACGTTCAGAATAGGAAAATAAAAATATATTCATTCTACATTGGGGTAAATTGAGAGAGATAAAAAAATGAAGGCTATGCTTTTAATCCAAGACTTCCTGTGAATGTACTCTGACATCTTGCCAATCAAGAGTGCGCTATTCAATTCAAGATTATCAGTAAAGTACTTTTCAGAATAATTATCATTATATGATGGCCAATTCAGTTTCTACATGCTGAATTGGGCTAACTCCTGCCGAAGTAAGCCCAACAAAAGGCATGTGTGGAAAAACCAAACAAACTAGCCCAACAGACACACACACAGAGAAAAGCCGACCGCCTGCTTGTTGTGTCCCAGGCTATTTGACTGTTAATAATTACTTGAACACTGTTTGCTGGGAATAAAATTCCCTAGCAGAATTTAAACTTCTGTTTATTTTCACTGGTGAATTATATT
Organism: Danio choprae; assembly: GCA_903798125.1. Classification (NCBI taxonomy): domain Eukaryota; kingdom Metazoa; phylum Chordata; class Actinopteri; order Cypriniformes; family Danionidae; genus Danio; species Danio choprae. Next base: position 11,929,957 of record CAIGQW010055694.1, on the reverse strand, counting down.
TGTTCCTCACACAAAGTGATCACGTCACTCCCTGAAATCCCTGAGATTTTAATAAAATATTTTGTCATGCTCAAAAGATGAATGAAGGACTAATATATTATGAACTAACCCTTTCAAAATTGAGCTTGAGCATTTATCTCACATTTATCTCATTAAAGATGATCTCTTTACAAACATCCAGAAGAGTCAGAGAGTCTTAGATTAATCAAGATTGTACAATAGTACAAATGTTCTGAAGATTGAAGAAAGAGAAACACAAAGGGTTTGGATTGGTATAAGGTTGAGTAAATAATGACAGCATTTACATTCTGAGGGTGAACAATGCTTTAAAAATGCCTGTCTGATTCTGGAATATTCTATTTGCCTTTGTGTATAAATGATCAGAGTAAGCACTGAAGTTAAAGATGCAGTATAAAAATTTTTTATAAATAAATGCTGAATTTAATTAAACAAATGATCAGTCAGTTTATAATATAGCATGCTCCATCGTTATCATTCCAACTCTGACATATGTTACATAACGGTCTTTAACAAACGCAGATTGTCATTTTTGCTAAGCTTACTTTGTCATGTTTGTCAAACACGCTCTGGAGGAAGAGGTAGGCATTATGGTTCAGCTCTGTTGTGCAGTCTGGAGGTATTTTAAACCTGAAAAAATACAAGATAGATATTAAAGGTGAGTAGAAAACCACACTCTGAATTTTCACATTTCTGTATAATAACAGGTGTTCTTGAGAATGATTGTGCAATCAGACAAGAACAATCTTGAAGAGCTAGATTTGAGCAGCACTCACAGTGGAAACAGGTATTCTTGTGTGAGCTCCAGATCATCATCATAACCAAACCTCCTGAGCACGGTCCATGTGGTCTCATGCCTCCCCCTCTGAATGAAGAGCGTGTGAAGAAACAGGAAACCTAGAAAACAACAAACAACCGTCAAACACAACCAGAGCATAAATGATCAAGGAAAATAAACATGATTTAAATGCATATTATAAATTGGAAATATTGTTTATCAATAAATAATAATTACATTATATTATTTTACAGTTTAATGTATACGCTATAATGTACATGATACATTATACATGATTTAATAAAAAAATGTTCAATCATTTATTTCATTCAAAATTCATTATACATATTTATATACTTATAAATTACAAAAATAGGTAATATATATGGAGTAAATAATTTCAACAGTAAAGTCCCATATCACATCGTTTTAAACAATTATTACTATTATTAATGGCAAATAATTATTTCTTAACCTTTTAGACATAATATAAATGACATTTATGTGGTTTCCCATCACAATCAAACTTCATAATAATAACTCAAATTGAATATTCATTATTTTTTCAGATAAAATCGTTGAATTGATTATAAATAGCTATTTATATACACATTAAAATGCTACAAATTAAATATATGTTAAATATATAAGTACTACACATTGTTAAAAAAAAATTATTGGCTTTCCATTACCATCACATTGTTTTAAATAAATAAATATTATTGTTGTTAGTTACATAATACATTTATCCTGAACAAATATTTATACGTTTAATTTTATGCTGCTAAGATTATATTAAACAAATTTATATTCATCCAAATAGAAATGTCACTTTATTTCTTTATATAAAAGGTTGATGACCTCTGTCTTTGTTTTCTGCTCACCCTTCAGTGTGAGGCCGTTGTCTTTGACTCCATCTGTCATATTTTTCCGCACAACATTCTTGACGTCCTCCAGGGCTTGAGGTGCCAATGGTATGTTAAAACATGTTCTCTGTGAGGCAGGACCACAGAACATCAACAATGTCACTTGAGGCAATCTGACAACCATCTTTCACTCTTATTAAGATGCATTATGTGTACAACTATGTGCATAAACAACCTCCCCTCTCACTCATTTGGGGATGGAGGAAAATGCCACAGCAATTTGAGCACCAAATGTTGTGGAAAACTGCGCTCACCTGGAAGAAATTAAGCTCATTATCATTCAGAATGCCATCATTATCCAGGTCTGATATTTTGAAAATCCGAGTAAGTGCTTTGATACAAGATGGCTTCATCTGAAAAGAAGAAGAAAAAAAAAACAGCAAAATAATAGTTAGTGAATATTTAAATGTTTTGATGTTCTTTGGCATATAACGCAGTCAGATTAGCAAAAGTGCTAAATCTTTTACCTCTTTCTCTTCTGGAGAGTACAGAGGTCCTGTGGGGTGAAGAACAGCCTTCTGGGCATAATAAAACAGCTCGGAGATGTTTTTCAGGTTTTTGGCTGAACACTAAGAGAGAGAAATACAGCGATTCAATGTGCATTAAACCATGCTGTGCTTTCTTGATTTATATTTTCAATAATCTATCTAAAAAAATAAAATAAAATAAAAAAATAAAAAAAAACATTAAAAAGGAAAATTATTTTCACTTTCCAAAAATTAATTTAAAACATTCTTCATAAAACACGAGCAAAAATGTATTAGTAACTCTCAATTCATTTTGATTTTTGGACCTCTATTCTGGGAGACACAGAGCGGAGAGACCCTCTAATAATATTTACAAATTCTAAAACTATTTTTACAAACTTTATGATGCTTACATTGGAATAACGTTAAAATAACTCGTGGTAAAAGACAGCATCCAACAAGGACCCGTTACATAACACAAGTTAAAGTACAACTTAAATATATACATTTTATTTATTTACTTAACTTGTTTACTGCATCAAATATATATATATATATATATTTTTTTTAAACAAAAACATGTTTGAAACAGTGCACACTGTTGCACTTTAAGACCCCTTTGTTTATTTGTTATGTACGTTTAAAAAATGTTAAATAAAATATCAGTTTTGGATATATCAGTTGCTCACTAGCTTTGAGAGGACTCTTCTAGACCACAGCGCTCACCTCCACACAGGTCTCAATCTCTGAGTACTGGTTCATGATGGGCAGGATGGTCTCCATGCTGCTGTGCTCCACTAGGTCAGATTTATTGCCCACCAGGATTAGTGGCACTCTGTCCAAAGACAAAGAGATTTAAAACACTGTTCGGCTTTAAGCACAGAATAATTTCAATGCTACCTAAATCATCATACAGACCACCATAGAGCAAAAGCAAAAAACAACAAGTATTATTTCAAACATCAGAGTATTATAAAATACTTTCTTAAATGCCAGTTTCTCACGGCTCTAATTTTAGGTGCACATTTATTTTGTATTAAGAAGAAAACACGCTGCACATATTTATATATTCCACTAAACTCAGATGTTTCAAACTTTATTTTAATAACCCTAAATCAGAAAATAAATGAGCAGATTGGAGACCAAAAGTGATAGTTTAAACAAAAAATGTATATTCTCTCATTTACTCTCAATACACTTATTTTAAGCCTGTTGGAGTTTTTCATCTGATGAACAGAAAAGATGATATACTAATGAATGCTGAAAACTGGTAGCCATTGACTTCCATATCATTTAGTTTTCCATACTACTAATACTACCAGTTATCAGTTTCCAACATTCTTCAGAATATCTTATTTTGATCAAAAAAAATAATGGTAATAAAAAATTGGGGTGCAATACTCTTTTAAAATCGATTAAACACATTAAGGAAGAGTTATACAATGACCATATGGATTATTATTTATTATTTTAAAAAAAAACTATTTAAGATTGAGTAAATAAAATTGATAAAATGATTATAAACTACAAAAGACAGTGTACACATAACCATAATAATGGTTCAATTATATTTGCTATTCTGACAATAAAAACCTGTCAGACAGTTTATAATTAGCAAACACACATGCAGATACAATATTTAGTAGATCTGATATTTACATAATTATATTTATTTAAATATAATTATAGTAAAAATTATGTGCATCTCATTTTAGCCAAACAGGACATGTCAATACTGATTACATAATATGTAAACCACAAATAATTATATAGATAATTATATAAATATAAATAAATTATATAGCCTGGTATAATCAAGTCAAAAGTTACCGCTTTCTGTTGATCTCTGGCTACAAATTATTACAAATATAATTTTTGTTATAATATTTGCAATAATCTGTAGCCGATCCTCTACACATTCTACTAACTACTGAAATTTGAGTTGCAATATTTATTTATTCTACAATCATTGATGTTCTAGTTTTTTGTAGAAGTGCTTAAATTGTTTGTGAAGCACTAACATGACTCTTACTAAAAAAATTTATCAAGTGTATATAAATTGTTGCTTACTTTTGATCTCCACTGTATATAATGGTGACTTGACTTTAAAAGCATGAGCAAATAAGATTTACAGAGACCAGGTTCTCCAAGAACCTGTCAGAAAGCCACACACCTGCTGTCCTTATCCGTTCTTTCATTGATGAGTGGAATCCAATGACTCGTCACCTACAGGATCACCAAAATAATGAGGGCCAATGGAACCATTCAGCAACAAACCATCAAATTGTGTATTGTTAGATAATTGCACAAAACAGAAGTAAACAAAACTTACTTTTTCGATCGATTTCTTATTGTTCACTGAATAGACGATGCATATAACATTAGCCTGTACCAAGAGAGAAAACACGAGGGGGTGAGTTAAACTTAAAGTTAAAACTTAGAGTTAAAATTGAAGAAAAAAAAAAAAAAAAAAAAGAATAAAATTAAACAAGCCCCACCTTTGTTATTTCTTGGTAAAGCTGCTCATCTGACTGTTCTGCTTCTGTTGGATGAATAAAACAAATAATAAAAGGAGAGAATACAGCGGTATAATGAGAGCTAAACAGCAGTATTTACATAAGAACAGAAACGCAGGCTTTATTAATCTCATCATACGGAGATGTGCATACCGGAGTAATCCACTATATGAGTGGGCACTCGCTCAGGTGTGACATCTGCAGGAATAGTGATCTCTTCGGCTCTGGGAGGAACCTTCAGTGGACACACAATACAAGTTTGAGAAACACAGTAGCAAACTAATTTGTCCCTTTGAGTCCCTTAATGAATTTCCATGACTTTAAGAGTTTAATGAATGGCTGTACCTCATCGGGAAATTCCTCGCTGACGAGTGACATGATCAGAGAGGTCTTCCCCACTTTGGCTGTGAAGAAAAAGAATTTCAAAATGACTGCTGTTTTCTGCCTCTATTCAAAGCTCTAAGATGCCTTTACAAAGGGGTAGTTGATATGATATTGAATTTCTGCTGTAATTGCAATATTTCTATGGCTTCTATGGCAAGAATCAGGATTAGTTATTTCCGAAAATTAAACCCAGATGTTAACCATTTATATTTTCTAAAAGCTTTATAACGACATTTGGATTTAAGTATTTCAATATCCAACATTATGCCTTAACTTTATACTAGCAAAATGAATTAGCAAACAGGATTTAGAAAGTTGAAAACTGTAACCTAAAATTATAATGACGAATACAGAAAAAGAGCTATTAGAATTAGCTTTTACTTTCCATGTTTTGCTTATAACCTTTTTTTTCATTTTCAGATTTATTTTAATGTTAAAGCTGTTGTGTTGAGTGTTTATATTTTCAATTTAGCTGACTTTTTTTCTGTTTTAATTTAGATTAAACCATTTAGCTGATTGTTTTGTCACGTTTAAATGACAAATGTGTCTATTTTAGCTTATTTTAGGTGATGCTAGTATGTTAAGTGATCTTAGTTTATTATGTTAGACTAAATGAAAATGTAGGAAATATAAATTAAAAAGTAATCGCTTTTAAATGGTTTTGTTAAAGCTAGTACATTTGGTCTTTTTTTCCTTCTTTCTTTTATTTAGATAGCATTTCCAATTTTCAGTATAAATTTAGTTAAAACAAAAGCCTTTTGGCTGTCTGTTTTAGTCATATTTAGAAGACAAATATGTATAATTGCTTATTTTAGATGTTAGAATATGCTTATATATTTTAGAATTGAGCATGTTATGTCATGTTAATTATAACTAAATGTAAAAAAGTTCATTTTTAATTGTTTCAGTAACCACCATAACTCTTATTTGTAATATTTTAAAATACACAAAAACAAAAATCATAAGGTTATGTTCTCATGTAAATCTTTAATTATGAATAAAGAAAAATACTACAGTCTGTTTGGCATTGGAGAGCAGTACGTTTGCATAGACACGTACTGTTCTGGCTGACCCATCTAAAGTTTGGCAGCTCTTAAGAGTCTGGAGGCCTGTGAGAGCTGCCCCTAAAACTGCTATAAATAACCCTGATAAACACGGGCGAAATTAAATAAAACTAGCACCAAAGATAAATGATGACACTTTCATCATTAATGCCAGGGGCTGCTGTTTTGGTCAATTAAGGCAATTAAAAAACGGAGTCCTTTCAGCTATTTAACACCCAATGAACAAGCATTAATATAATGTATCTGATGAATGTGCTCACTGTGCTCACAACATTTAAAACAAGTACAAAGCTTAATAACTTGTATCTGCTTATTCTGGGACAACATCTTTCATTCTATCACTTGTCAATATCGTGCATTACATAACTGATTAAGAACATGTTAATCTACAGAATGGAAGAACCTAATTATCCGAATGATAGTAAATAACGGTGCGTATTACCTAGTTTAAGATATGAGAAATCAATCCAGCAATTGCATTCAGTTGATACTCACATAACAAACAAGTGCAAAACACTAAATTAGTTCACTTACGTTCTCCGACCAGTAATATCCTCACGTCTTTTCTCATCGTTATAACTTTAATGTGATTTAAATAAACAACGGAGAAGTCCTTTGTCGACGATCATTGATCCTGCAGCTATATGTAATAGCGCAGGCCTCTGTAGGGCAAAACGGACGGATCAACTATTGCCCGTTTCTGTCACAATAAAACGTCCGCTCGCAACAGTTTAACACACAAAGGAGATTCACGCCATGAAGATAAAGCGATTCCACGTATATGAAGGCACTAATTGATTCATTAAGATTCACTTCATGACATTTCTGGGTTCACATTTCAAGCTCACGCCACAGGAGGCTGACCTCCAATAACCGGTAAGTACGGAAAGCGGCTACAGACAAAACGCGATTCCCTTTCGCTGTCATTTTCTTGTTTACAGCTCGCAGTGATGATTTTACACCGCCTCCTGCAGGACTGGAGAAAAACCACGCGCTAACTGTAATATTACAGAGCTGTGTTCTGAAAATTATGGCTTCAACTTAGTGCATTGATGCATGTATAACTGTTCAAGACGACCAGCATTGGTTCAAATTGAGTAGATTGGACGAAAAATGACTCACTTTACTCGCCCTCACGTCTTTACAAACCTTTATGAGTGAATTGTTTTTCTTTTGAACACAAAATACGATGTTTTGACCGTCCTATTTGAGCAGATAAAAAGACAACAGTAACGTTAGTGAACTTACAGCTGAGGTCTGCAGAAGACACGGTGTTTACTGAAAAGACTACAATACCAAAAAGAAGTCTGAGTATAAGGAAAAAAGATTGCTGAGTATCATGCACACTGATAAAACTACGCCTTGCATATGTAATCACACATGCTCACAGAAAACTGAAAGGTGCAAAAAGATGAAAAACTGTAAATAGTAGTGTGACAAGAACTGTATCGACAATGTGAATTACCACTCGATAATGTTTTAAAAGTTCCAGTGCCGCACATGTCTGAATCCTGAGCCACACTTTTTATTTTGTCTTCTTTACTAGCAACTATTTTGTGGCAATAATACAATTGTAAATCCATTTGTTTGTTTTTTTGGTCAATAAGATGTTTTCACGTAGTGACTTGGACACTGCGATGTTAATTTTTTTAATCTAGCCTGCCTTTTATGAAACACCAGTGCAGAAATAAATGTGGAAAAGTGGTGAATCTGACTCCTCATGTTTTGTATAGTAGTGGAACGACTGTTTATAGCTTTCAGCAAAAGGACTTTGACCTTAATGCCTTGAATTATATGAAAAAATACTGTTGTTATAAATATGCAAATTACAAAAAATGTATAATAAACATTCAGATGTAATTTTAAAAAGTCCCTATTTTGGTGACGGCAATAATGGCAGATTGCCATTGGCAGATTGCCATCAAATCTTTTAAAACAGTCGATTTATTTAAAAACGAACCGAATTTATTATTAGTTTATTGACGTGTATGGTGCTTTTTTTCATACGTTTGGGGTTTTTTATGGCGACTGATAATTTTAAACAAAGATAATTGTCTTTAAAATGCAAGTATCTTATTCTTGATGCAAGTATCATGCAAGTATCTTGTTGTTGAACTGATAGCCTATGTCATATTTAATGTGCTTCATGTGCGATCACGCTGGGGAAAAACTGCACTCTTGCTGACAATAGCCTACTACAGTTATTTAGTTAAGTCGTATAATTATTAAATAACCAATACAGGGCATCTTTTTTCATATCTTGAATTAATGTATTTTTATTCATCATGCAGTGAACATTTGTCTATGGGTTTTCAACTGCTCGCAGATCGTTAAAACAATTACAATATAGAATTCATTGTAGCAAATACGTCGCGCACAACTGTTTAATTTATTATTTTATATCATTATTGTTGTACGGCACGCTGCTGTTTTTAACAATCCTGATGTAGGTTGACTAATAATAACAGCGTTTATTTAATGTTTTGGTGTACGTGCACTCTGTAACTGGGCTCTCAAGCGTTTAAAAAAATGATTGGAACACGTGATGACGCGAGATCTGGAGCAGGTTTATACAAGCGTTCTATAGAATTCCCCGTTGGGACTTCTGACTTGTGGTGTTGTTGGCGGTGTTTTGTGTGATTGGCTTGATTCGCGGTTTGGACACTTGTTCGGACTTGACTAACGATTTAGGATTTTCCTTGTGTTTAGTTCTCGGTTTTCGACTATCGATTTTGGATTGCGATTTTGACTCGGCTTTGAACTCCCAGTTTTGACCCTTTTCCGCTGTGACCCTCGGCTTGATTGGCAATGTTTTTTGGCATGTTTGCAAAATGTGTATTTCTTTAGGCCTCATCATCAACGCCCTCTTTAGGGTCGGCGGGAAGGTGAAACAGTGTCACAGTGAACACATTCATTCATTCATTCATTTCGGCTTAGTCCCTTTATTAATCTGGGGACGCCACAGCGGAATGAACCACCAACTTATCCAGCATATGTTTTACGCAGCAGATGCCCTTCCAGCCGCAACCCATCACTGGGAAACATCCATACACACTCATTCACACTCATACACTACGGACAATTTAGCTTACCCAATTCACCTATACCGTATGTCTTTGGACTTGTGGGGGAAACCAGAGCACCTGGAGGAAACCCATGCGAACACGGAGAACATGCAAACTCCACACAGAAATGCCAACTGACCCAGCCAAGGCTTGAACCAGCAACCGTCTTGCTGTGAGGCGATTGTGCTACCCACTGCGCCACCGCGTCGCCCTACAATGAACACATGTACAATATAAAACTTTTATGTCTGTTGGTAAAAAGTAAGAATATACTAAAGAATATAAGGCTTGATTATCTGTTTGATTTACTATAAAAAAATATTGAACAAAAAATATATAGACATTGGGCATGGTGAGGCTCACAAGCAAACAATGGGCATGGTGAGGGTCACTGGCAAATATTGGGCATGGTGAAGGTCACCGGCAGACATTTGGAATGGTGAGGGTCACCGGCAGACATTGGGCATGGTGAGGGCACCGGCAGACATTGGGCATGGTAAGAGTCACCGGCTGACATTGGGCATGGTGAGAGTCACCAGCAGACATTGGGCATGGTGAGGTTCACCGGCAAAGACTAGGCATGTTGAGGGTCACCAGCAGACATTGGGCAGGGTAGGGGTCACCGGCAGACATTAGGCATGGTGAGAGTCACCGGCAGACATTAGGCATGGTGAGAGTCACCAGCAGACATTGGGCATGGTGAGGGTCACCTGCAGACATTGGGCAGGGT
>CAIGQW010055694.1:11904788-11919999 GCA_903798125.1 Danio choprae | reverse complement strand
GCAGACATTGGGCATGGTGAGGGTCACCTGCAGACATTGGGCAGGGTAAGGGTCACTGGCAAACATTGGGCATGGTGAGAGTCACCTGCAGAAATTGGCCATGGTGAGGGTCACCAGCAGACATTGGGCATGGTGAGGGTCATAAGCAAACATTTAGCATGGTGAGGGTCACCGGCAAATACTGGGCATGGTGAGCATTACTGGCAGACATTTGGAATGGTGAGGGTCACCTGCAGACATTGGGCATGGTTAGAGTCACCTGCAGACATTGGGCATGGTGAGGGTCACAAGCAGACATTGGTCATGGTGAGGGTGACCAGCAGACATTGGGCATGGTAAGGGTCACCGGCAGACATAGGGCATGGTGAAAGTCACCGGCAGACGTTGGGCATGGTGAGGGTTACCAGCAGTTATTGGGCATGGTGAGGTTTACCGGCAGACATTGGGCATGGTGAGAGTCACTTGCAGACATTGGTCACTGTGAGGGTAACCTGCACACATTGGGCATGATGAGGGTCATTGGCAAATACTGGGCATGGTGAGGGTCACTGCAAATACTGGGCATGGTGAGGGTCATTGGCAAACGTTGGTCATGGTGAGGGTCCCCTGCACACATTGGGCATGGTAAGGGTCATTGGCAAATACTGGGCATGGTGGGGTCACTGGTAGACACTGGACATGGTGAGGGTAATCGGCAAAGATTGGGCATGGTGAGGGTCACCTGCAGACATTGGGCATGGTGAGGGTCAAAGACTGGGTAAGGGTCACCGGCAAATGTTGGGCATGGTGAGAGTGACTTGCAGACATTGGACATGGTGAAAGTCACCTGCAAAGACTGGGCAAGGTGAGGGTCACGGGCAAATACTGGGCATGGTAAGGGTCACCGGCAGACATTGGGAATGGTGAGGATCACCGGCAGACACTGGACATGCTGAGACTCACTGCAAATACTGGCTATGGTGAGGGTCATTGGCAGATATTCAGAAAGCTTCAAGATGCCTCTTGTATGGAGAATGGAGTCACACATTGCTCAGTATAATTTTTCTCATACTTCAACAGTCTTGTTAAATCCTTGTCAAACGGTACATCAACCAAATCTTGATGGTTCTGTGAGTCTTGTCTACGAACTGATAGTTAGTTATTTTCTATTGTATTCAGGTCTGCAATTGACTGGGCCATTCTAGCATCTTTTTTTTTTTTCTGAAAGCAGTTGCGGGTTTCATTGGCTGTGTTTGGGATCATTGTCTTGCTGAAATATCATCCTGGTAATGTAGATATTGGGAATGAAACAGCTAATATTCATTTACACTGATTGAGGGTTGCAGGGTTGATTTCTAACTACTGAGAGATTTCAGCTATTGTCTTGCCTTCCCATTACTTATTACTTTCTTCATGTGTTTACTATTTTATTTCTGTGCCATTTCATTTTATTACACAACAATTTCAAAAGTAATTTAGTTTTGTTTCCTTTGTATGTTTGGATTACATTGGTTGTTACAAACGTGGTTGACTTCAAGTCAACAGAACCTTAATAAATATGTTTTCTAAGAAAAATGGGGTGTGTCCAATACTTATTTTACCATAGAAATGTTGCATTTAAATGGGCATCATTTATGCAATATGAAATTTTAATACAAAAAACATTTAAGAAGTGTGAACATCCAATAAAAATCAGTTTTGTTCAGGTTAATAAAAACAGGTGAAATGTCAGTTAAATAAAACCCAGGTGTTCTACAAGTACCCTTTTCATCACACTCTTCATGTCAGTGTGTCTTCATGCAGTCCTTTATTTTTTATACATCTGTAATTCCTTATTTGAAGCTTGTATTATCTCAGCTCCTGCATGAGGACTCACATGTCACATGAACCTAGTTCAGTTCTCTCTCACAGGAAAGAGGTGAGATCCACTCCTTGGTCAAAGCTTGCATCTGGATCTCTCCTTGTAGGGCTGGGATATTCTCCATCTCCATCTTTCATATACTCAGAAAACTCAACCAGTGGATCTGTCCTTACTTGACCTACTGCAATTTTGGTTTCACATCCCAAACTGCACCAAAAATAAGAAAAGCAGTCGCATTCTTCCAAACTTCCCTTTGCATAAAATATCTCTGGTACTCAAACACTTAACCCTATATTCACTAAGAATATCAGGTTTTGGTTTAATATAACTTGTGACCGAGTCCAGCACTTTGCTCTGAGCATACTGTCCCATCCAGTCTTATGTTCACTTCCGTCTACGGATATTGGCTTCAGCTGAAAGGAAGTAGAATATATTAGTTAACAGCTCAGTGACGTTTTGCATTATTTCACTGACACATCAGATAAAGATCATTACAGTCTTACTGGTGTAATCTTGTGGCATCATGGGTTTCGAGATAACGGTTTTCAAGGCCTCCACCCACTCTCTTTGATCACGCTCCTGTTCACACATGAAGACGAACTGCCGGTCCGGCGTCTCCACAATTACCCCACACTTCCATTTGTTGCCTCTTGTGCCTTTAGGAACACACTCTCTCACTGAATAGCCATGATTCTCGGAGCCAATGAAAACAACCCCAAGCTCAATGGCATCCTTTAGCATAAAAAAAGAAGACAATTCACTATGAGTACAATTTAATGCAGATGGAAAAGACAAACATGAAACTTGTTTTGTTGAACATTAAGAGAGCCAAAATTGGCTCTGTAGGAAAGGGAGAATGCAAAAAACAAAACAAAGAAAAAGACATACCAGCTGTGTTTTAAAATAGAGTAGTTTCCTGTCCATAGAATCCAAGATGAACCATCTTTTCTTGAATGGCTCTCGCTGCTGTTTAACACACACAAACATTCACTCTCAACATTACTGGTAGTAAAATGTCTTTTGTTGTTTGAATTTTTTTAAAACATTAATACTGTCCATTAGACGAAAAATAAATAAATAAATAAAAAAGGAGAAATATTAATTATATTTTATGCAGAATCATGCAGATGTAAAAAAAATATTATGTAATGCAGCTTAACATTTCAGTCTAATTTACTTTTGGGTTTTTTCTGGTCAAAAATGTTAAACATTTGCTTAGTTTAAACCACAAAATATTGTGATTTTATTCTGACATAAATATATGGGTAACACTTTACAATAATGTTTATTAGTTAATGTTAGGTAATGCATTCACTAACATGAACAAACATTAAACAATATATTTATTGCAGTATTCATTTATTTAACGTTGATTTAATATTGTAAAGTTACTTAATTAAAATAATAGTTCATCGTTAATTCTTGTTAAGTCTCTTAAATAATGTTAACAAGCACAACTTTGGATTTTAATAAGTTAGTAAATTGAAATATGATTAATAAAAGCTTAAAATATGATTAATAAAAGGATTGTTAATTTTTAGCTATTATTACATATTGGTGAATACATTAACTACAATTAACTAATGGAACTTTACTATAAAGTGACTAATATAATATTTATTATATGCTTGTATATAAAATCACTATTGAAAATTACATACATTTCATGTGCACACCAAAAAAAGGACATCTCAACTAACTCATGTACACAATGGTGTTACATAACAGTGTATTGGCGTGTAGAGAAGTGTTTTAAGTGTTTTACAATAATTGGATGATTGATTGTTAAATGCTTGTGTAATTTCAGTGCGCGCACACACACACACACACACACACACACACACAGAGATTTTTAAATATGCAAAAAACAAAATCAAAATAGAGAACCAGAAAATCCTCTTACAAGTGGACCAGTCTTCTCCATATAACCTTCTTTCAGATAATTTCTGCTGACCCATGGCATTATCTTGAAACAAAATAATGGCATAGGAATTTAAAATCAAGGTGATTAAAAATAAGGAAACTATTATTAAGCCTGCACACAAGAAAACAAAGCTACAACAACTTGCTTTTCAACAATTTTACTGTTTTGTTTTCAATATATTTAGAGTGAACTTTTGTGCTCACATTTTTACAATGTTATTTTGTACAATTTTAATCGTTATTCCAATAGACTACAAAGTGAAACTGTGTAATGTTAACACTACAAAGCTAATCCACGCGAAAATGTAGCACAAAAGACATTCAAAAGTCATATGCTCAATCATTTGGTCTGAAATTCATTTGGTTTTAATACCTCACAACCATTTTAAAAACTATGTTTTATATACTACAAATGTCTGTATGAATTAAATGTATACATCGATCATTCTATACGCTAAACAATTTCAAATGGGCTTATTGTTTAGCGTACACAAAACCAAAACCACTTTTCCGTGTCCTGTTGACATTGTAGTGGTGTGGGGTGTATGTTTGACGGTCATTCATGTTGTGAAACAGGAGGGAAGACAGGCTTTAAACCATTAATGGTTTAAGGAAGTACAATCGTTTGGAAAAGGGGAAACTTGCAGTACTTCCCTTTTATGTTGCAATGTGAGCACAACTATAACAGGAGAAGGATCTACCTGTGTTTAAAAGCAAATTGTCGACACACTGAGCCTGTTTACACCTGGTCACTTTATGCGTTCTCTCTGATTGGATAGCTATATGAATTGTTCATTTACATTTGGCCACATAAATGCATCTTCGCTAAACTGATATGATTTCGATCTTTAAAATCTTATACTATATGCAAATTAACACTGGTTAACATTGGCTAAAGTGTCAGAGACACCATGTTTTATTTAATTATATTTATTAGTTATTTACAGACACTTGAGGTATCTTATTCACCACATGATTTCATTTTCACTTTGTTCTTCATTCGTGTTACAGTAAAACATCATTACAAGCGAACACAGCAGGCTTTGCGTTTACTTTCATTATAGGCTAAATTAAACATCTTTTTGTGGTCATACAGACATCCACAAGACATCATTCAAAACTGTAAAGGGCTTACATTAACTGTGTAGAACTTACTCTCCCAAAAAAACAAAACACTGTGCCTTTGTAAATTAACAAAATAATATATTTTCTTTTATTTTTCCTCTCCATAGGCTCCTAGATGTGCATGATATGTCTCTGTTGTTAATGCTGCCATTTTATATTGATTTATCATTCTAATTCTATTATTTCATAGTTAATGACCAGTGAAAAAATCATTAAACAAAACAAAGATCCCAAACTGCCATATGTGGCGTTGCATTGGATGTTACGTTGAGTTGCATGTTGTATTTGTGCTGTTATATCTGACTATGTTTAGTCTATAATGCTTTCAAAATCATTTTTTCACATTTTCATTTAGGGGCTTTTCTCGTTTATACGATAGTGGAGATAGGATAGTGGAGCACATAGAGAGGGGAAGGAGCAGCAAAGGACCTTAAGCAGGGAATCGAACTCAGGGCCCCTGTGTGTTGGCGCACCTAACCACTAGGCTATTGGTATAAAATTTACACATGGTTTCAACAACCAGAACCACTTAGACCTGTCTGGTTTTGTCTGTAGTGCATCCCAAAACACCTTCTGAGGTCAAGTGCATACATTAAATCAAATCACTTTATTGTCACATTAGCTGCAGCACGTGTGCTATGATGAGTGAAAAGCTTAGGAGCTGGCTCCAGACAGTGCAAAATACAAGGACATACTGCAAAACTATACAAAAGACATTAAACATGTAAAATGTATTATTTGTACAAATATCTGTGTCGAATGTGTCATATAGCATTTGACACAGATATATTTCACGACCAGATAGCTATCCATTCAGAAAAACCCAATTTTACCAGGTGTAAACAGTGCCATTTTAAGTGAATATCAAATATATCAAATATACTTACATCTACATCACTAGCAGTTGGAAAGGCTGTTTTCAAGTAGGCATGGCGAATTGCTCTAATTGCATTAAACCAGTTGACAATCTCCTAAAATGGAGGAATTACAGATTAAATGCTGTTAGTGAACACGCTCCCTTTGAATCAAATATAAACTGAATATGAGGTGGAAAAATATGCAAGAGCATTGAAAACTGCACTACATTTGCATGATTTTTATTATTACAAAATATGTTTACCTGTCCGTTTTTATGGTAAACAAACAGGTTCCGGGTGTGATCATCCACACAGTAGGTGATCTGGAGGCCGTGAGCATGACCGATCTTCTCAGGCTGGAAGGTTGCGTTCAGGTCCTTTACATAAATAGTAGCCTTTGGCCCTTTGGATTCCTGAAAATGAATCGCTACAAGTCATTTGTGCACCTAATAAGTCATTCTTAGATTTTATTATTTTAATATTTCTTTAAACAGTTTAGTTAGATGTGCTTTAGTTGATACGATTTATACATTTTTAATAATTATTTTTGTCTCTTTTTTTACTGTAATTTACCATAAAATGTATAAAAAGATTAAAAAAGAGAGTCGGAGTTAGAACTGTGATAATGTGACAGTTCACTTAAAACTGTAAATTCCGTCCTCATTTATTCACTCTTGACCTGTTTCAAACCTTCATGAGTTTCTTCATTCTGTTGAACACAAAAGAAGATATTCTGAAGAATGTTGGAAACCTGTGCCCATTGACTTCCACAGTATTTGTGTTTGTCAATGGTTACAGGATTTCAGCCTTCCTTAAAATATATTCTTTAGTGTTCAACAGAATGAAGAAACTCATAAAGGTTTGGAACCAAATACGGTTGTTGAGGTGAACTATCCCTTTAATATACTGGATATTGGATTAGCAATGCGCAGCTATTAGGTTTCATTGACTTCAAAATGAAATCATATTCCATTTTGTGCTGCTTTGTACAATATATGCTTTCAATAAAGTGTAAAGTTTCTTTTTGATGGTGTGCAAAAATCATTGCTCAACAAAAAGTCTTTTCTCACATCCTCCTTGTAGTATTTCAGGGTAAAATCGTGCACTGAAAGAACAAACTTCCTCTCCAGAAACTGTCCATTATCCCTTCCTTTCTTCCACAGCATGCCCTCATAAACATCTAGAGCCAGAAAAAACATTTTGTTTGAAACATTGATAGTTCATGTTGGCAGAGACAAAACACAATAATGTTATCAAATTAGAATTATGTAATAAAGTGTAATAGCAGCATGATAACCTATTAAGTCATTTGGAATCAAAAATGTGTTCCTAAATATCTGACAAGTACTACAAATCTAGTCTAAATGTTACACTGTATTTGCAAAGCTTATGAAATGTTTGGAAACGTGTTGATATTTAAATAAATCTCTTCTCCTCAACCAAGGCTGCATTATTGATTGAAACACATCCTTGCGAAATATTAGCACAATTTCAATTGAACCATTTTCTATTTAGATATATTTTAAAATAGATTTGTTCCTTTGATGCAAAGATGAATTTGTTATCGCCTGAAGCTGATGCATTGCTCCAGTCTTCAGTGTCACATGATGCAGCAAATCGCATTGAAATATATTGATATGCTTAATTAATATTAATACTCGGTTATTAAAATTGGTTCCTGTAATAATAAGCATTAAAAATAACAGCAACTTGGAATTTTGTAGAAACCTTTTTTCCCTGAATTATTTGATGGATACAAAGTACAAAAGCCGCAAAACACAAACATTTTCATAAAAACCCAAGCAACAACTTAGCAACTATCCATATTACCCTAGTAACTACTTAACAATACCCTAACAACCATACCAAGCAACTCACATATTTCTCCATCAATTGCACATCTCTAGATTTGTGTAAAATGTTTTGTAATAGTAACACTATTTCACAATAACAGTGTTTTAATGTATGTTTGAGCGCATAAACTCTTCATTAAAAACCTATCAAATTATTAATGTTTGAATTCTTAAAAACTTTGACAAGTACTGTACATATACAATATGTTTTAAAGTACTGGGGTAAAGGCAAGCATAATATCACCTGCTGTGTAAGGTCTTTCTGTCTTTTCCTCTGTAAACTCCATTCTTTCGTATTTAGCTCGAATCCATTGTTCTCTAAGGACCCTATAGAGTGTACATAGAATGCATTATGGTGAGTTACATACTGGAGATCGTTGATGTGTGAATTGCATATACATTTGAGTATAAATGTACTTTTTTTATACTGTTTCACTGAATAAGAGAATGTATTCAGCTAATACATGTGCAGTGTGCCTGTTAAGAATTAAGCGTACCAGAAACCTCTTTAATTAAATCAGTAGTTCCTCTTTTTGTGACCAACAATAGCACACAGCCTTTTCTTTTCCTTGCCAGTAAGATATTTGCTAGATCAGCCTTTTTAAAGAGAAAATTGACTCACTCTCAAGTGGTTACATTTTTTGAAGAAAGCTGAAATCACTGACTTCCATAGTAGGAGAAACAAATACTATGGAAGTCAATGGTTACAGGTTTTTAACATGTTTTTATTTATCTGATTTTGTGTTTAACAGAAGAAATTAACTCTTAAAGGTTTGGAACCAGTAAAGGGTGAGCAACTTCTGACATTTTTGGGTGAATGATCACTTTAAAAAAATGTAAATACATAAATCTGTTCCATTATGGCACAAACTCAGAGTATTTCAGGTGTAAAATATTGCAATGCATGCTTAACGTATGGCTTTTAGTCAGGAAAAGAGGTGGACAACTTACTCGCAATCGTGTGGATGGGGCCTGTAATAAAAGACAGGCACGCATTTCTCATATAAGTATTTGGCAGAGCAATTTCCATTGGCCTTCATGAACTTCTCATCCCATGATGCATTGAAAAGAAACACAATAGTGATTATAGTTCACATTCATGGCTTAATGTAACCACTAGGTTGTGAAATGTAAAACAATGGTGACCAAACAAAAACGTACACTTAATCTGAGCTAATCATTTAAAATCGTAGCACACAATATCATTTTTACCTGCACGAGTTCGTCATCCCAGAAGTCTAAGCGAATGGACTTGATACGGCTTATAGTTGGAAGATTGCGATGCGTTCCGGAGCAGGTTAGGCACACAAATATTCCTAGTTTACATGAAGCCCAATCTGGATCTTCAAAAGAAACGTACACATCAGAGTTCATGGAAACCCTTACACAAATATACATTTCCTATCTTTCTACATTTATGTAGTTCTCAGAAAAATACTTCATATTGCATTTAAAGGAAGAGTTCACCCAAATATAAGCATTTACTCACTATTTACTCATGCTCAAGTGGTTGCAATGCTTTATGACATTCTTTATTCTTTTGAACACAAAAGATGATAATTTGAAGAAAGCTGAAAACCTGTAACGATTGACATCCATAATAGGAAAAATAAATACGATGGAAGTCAATGGTTACAGGTTTTATTGAACAATGTGAAAAACTGGTAACCATTGACTTCCATAGTATTTGTTTTTCTTCCAATGGATGTCAGTGGTTACTAGCTTCCAACATTCTTCAAAATATCTTCTTTTGTGCTGGGGAAAAAAAACACATTTTTGGGTGAAATATCCCTTTAACTACACTTGACTTATATTTGAACTTTCATATCTACTACAATTGTATACATATAATAACTGAGGTAATTAGGTTGGGCCATTCAAAGTATACGTTGCTTGTAGTGTTTAGTCTTCTGACTGAATTACCTACCTAAAAAGCTTTTTTTTTTGCATAGTTTTACATACTGGGTTATAAACTTACATGCTTGAGATTATAAAAAAAAATAAAAACGTGTTGAAGTGAAGAATCTTATTTGGTAGTGTAGAAAAAATACATTTAAAATGTTTAAAAAAAAAAAGATTTAATAACAAGTGCAAACCTAACATAAATAAGACACCACTCACCAAGTATGAGGATGAATTCTTAAACTTATAAATGAAATAAGGGACTTAGCCGAAGGAATGAATGGACTTATATATATACACTTAGAGACTATAGTTCAAGGTCTTCTTCTTCCATTAATTATTACAATTATTTAACAAGTAACAACATATAATCAGTATACATACAGATTAAAACGTAGTATAATAGTTCATTGTAGAACAATAAAAAATATATATTGCTACACTTAATATATATATATATATATATATATAAACTAAATAGACCCAATTCAGTTCAGTCAGTTCAGCCTACTTGACAAGCACAATTACAGAAGCACTTAAAGAACACTTATTTTTGCACGAGAAAAACAGTCCATGCGAAATAAGTTTAAAACTGTGATTTTTCAGGTATAAGCTCATACAGAAATTAATTCGAATTTTATAACTATAATATTTTATTATATTATAGGCTAGAAACAGCCGATAGTCTATCGAAAGTAACGTACTTAATGTACAATTACGAAAATGTCACAGACAGACGTTGGGTTGGCTTCATTTCAACTAAACATCTTGACAAATGCCTGTTTGTTTAATGGAAGCCACAGTTGCATTGGCAAGCTGTTTACTGATGAGGCTTTACTATTAACACTGTAAAAATTTCGCTGTCAACTTTGATGATCGGGATGTCAATGAACAATATCAGAGAACATTCTAATAATGCTGTGCACCCCCAAAAGACTGCCTGTGCGTGAATGCAATGTAGACAATAGCTGTTAACTGTACTCACCTGCAGCTCCACAGTCAGCACAGCAGTTATTCTCTGGTAGCTTCACCAACTCTAGAAGTATCTTTTTGTTCTTTTCCCGATTTGCCATAGGCGATTTGCTTTTAAAAACATATAGGTTTTCGTTTCTTCTCTCTTGGCTGTGACTTTGACGTGTGGAGGGTGCGGTTTCGCGGTTTATTTCAGTCACACGGTCTCTGAAACACTCCGGCCGCGTCAGAATCTACAACCAAATGCGCCTCAAATGTTGTGGTGCAGCGGCTACAGCGAGGTCTTCCGCAAGCATTCAATTACCTAAAAATAACCCCTTCGTGTTCACTTCCTGGAGAATACAATAAACATTGAGCTGCACCTAAAATACATGCTCTTTTAATAACAACATTAACACCGTACGCTAGTAATATAACGTTATAAATGCTGATAATGGCGAATTGTAAACAGTGATAGACTTCATAAATGTTGTGATTAGATTATACTATCAAACAAAAAATACCAATAACGCCAGGGTAAAGTTATACACTATTTATACACTGTCCTTATTACAGTGTAATTTAAGAATACTTACTTAAATTTACTGTAGTAGTATATGAAGTAAACCAAAAACATTGAAAATGATGCTACAATGATATATGAATGATATTATAATCTAATCTAAACTGCTCTAGCTGCATACTGAAACCACACACAAAATGTGCATTTACTGGTTTAACGGGTATAATTATCTTCTAGGATTCAAGTAGACTATAAAACCATCCCATTTTGGAGATGTGGAAGCTTCAATGAATGTGATGAAATGTATATGCTACAAGGGAAATAAATCATACACAACCTGCACAGAAATTCCAGTAGCACCATCATGTTTAAAGATCTCATACAATTTACATACATATTTTGAGGAAAACATGTCTGCTGGCAAATAGCAAATCCAAATTTATTACTTGATAAAACATTTCGGAAAATGCATGACAAATTACAAAAACATAAATGATCTTCATAATGAGCAACAGCAAATTTAAAACGGTACAAATGCGTGCTATCCACACAACAACATAAAACCACACTCCTTCCGAGTATATATTACTGTACAAATGCATGTTCATAGTTCATAATCAACCCTCGACCGGCTGCCTGAAGATGCATGTAATTTAAGGAAACTCGGATGCCAGGAACTCCACTGTGCTTTTAGGAAGAGTGAAGTGTATACCATCCAAATAGTGCAAGAACCTGCAAAAAATTAAATAAATGAATGAATGCATGATCATTTTTGTGCTACATGTGATTTCTTTTATGCAACGTGAAGAAATGGGATTATTTGAAATGTCCACAAAACAAATGCTGACAAAATGTAAAGGGCTGACACACATATGAAGAAAAGAAACAAAACCTCGTCTGTCAATTTGCTATCTCATGCCATATTTAAGCTTGCTATAACCACATCCTGTCCCTCTGCTGCATTTCATTTTTATAAACCTTTGCACTTCGACCAACCAGAGGTGTTGCTTTTTCTTTTTTTTTTTGATAGCTCAGGCCAAGGAATTAAAAACTATATCAGTTAACACGTTTATGTACAGGTTATAAATATTTTGACAGATGCTTTTTGCAATTTTTTGTTTATTTTAAAGCTGTTATTTTTATTTCAGTTGGCCCATTGTAAATCTAGTATGCAATCTTTACTTGTAAAGTGTCCCCACTGTGTAAAGGGTGTTTCCCTGTGAATAAGTGGATGTGATCTCACTTTGGGAGCGAAACAAAGGACAGAGCCTCTGTGCATAAACAAGGCATCCATTAGAGACCAGCAGTGACAAAAATGTCCTGTTTTAGGACATTTAAGTACATTCAAGTCTGCCAATATTATCGCTTCATCATCTAAAATGTGAAATGTGTAATACGTTTAAATTTCTAACTAGAAACATTTTTCCATAAACAATTAAGAATTACTTTATAATAATGGTATAACATATAATGGTTACATATAATGGTAATGCTTAATTTTCAAATAAAAAAAAAAGGTCAAATAAGCCTACACTTTCCTAAAAAGGCACAGAACTGGTTGCCTGATATACAGTATTGGCAGTTTGTCTGTGTGGTCTTTGTCCCACCCTTCCTCCACTGTGATTGGACAGATGGCTTAAAAATAGCATTGATGTGCAATGGGTTTTAAACACCAAGCACAAAGCAAATTTTTTTATTATTTATATTGCTTTAGTGAAAGTGCATCAAAAACTGAACTAAAGTTTTATAAAAGTTGTTTAGGTTTAGTTTTTTGCTCACAAAATGCATTCAAATTATCTCATAAAATTATGATTGAATCCCTGGAGCCAGCAATGCTTTTACTGCCTTTCTAGGCCTTGAAAGTGGTAGCTGTGTAAAGCTGTAAATGGTTGGATAGACAAACCTTTCAGAATTCATCACAAATATATTCATTTGTGTTTTAAAGTTGAATGAAAGCCTTATGGGTTTAAGTAATTAATGAAAGAATATTTATTTCTGGTGTTTTTATCCTTTTAACATTGGAAGACATTCTCCCGACTGCTCCCTTGTGCCTCACATAGAAAATGAGTGAAAGCAGTTATAATTAATTATACAATATGCTTGATATAATACATCAGCAATGAGAAAATAAACCTTTATAATATTGAAAATGAAAGTGAAAAATAAATGCGTGTGAAGTGACCTGCGTTTAATCTTTCCCTGCTCCTTCAGTCTCTCTGATCTGCAGATGGTGCGCAGAGAGGGCAGGTAATCCAGAGCCACCGCTGCTCGGCTGCCCAGTGTTCCAGAGGACCTGGTGGAGAGCACTGACTTCAGCACCTCACTTCTCCTCTCCATCACTCTGTATAGGAAAACATAAAAAAAAAAGATGAGCTTTTTTTTGAGAGAGAGAGAGAGAGAGATTATGAGAGATCAGTGTAATGTAAACCCTATTACGATTAGAGATGGGTAACATATTCAACAGATGCAATGATTTCTTGATTTAATTTTTAACTCATTTATTAAATTGTTTTGCAGTTAATGAAAAACTGTATTTGTAAAAAAGTTAGTCATTATTCTGTTAAATGCAGAAAGTACAAGCTGGCATTCACAAAAACTAACTTTAGAGGAAAATATTTTGTTTAAACAGAACTTATTAAACATTAATTATTAAAAATGTTTTTAGTTTTAGTAGCTATAATAATTTTTTACACTGTTCTGCAAAACTCATGCAGGAATTCACATGCTTGAAATTTGAATTTAATTTTGGGGTGAACTTTAATTTTTTTTATTTATTATGTTAATATGGAAACACAACTAAAGACTTTTTCTGGCTCTCTGTTCAAACACGATCAGCTTGGGATTGATAATAGGCAAGGTGAGAGAAAAAACTGTATTTATCCAGTAAACTGATCTCTTCAAAGATTTAACCGAATAAACCTAACTAAATCACTGTATAACAGGTGCTTTATTCATCCACAGAGGAACACTGCTGTGTTAATGCATACTTTTTTCCATGACTAATTATTTTAAATTTTAAATAAAATAAAAAATGCAGAGAATTCTCATTCCTACCTTGGTTCACAAGGTGTGGTCTGTGTGAGGCTGAAGCTCTGTCTGTGTGAAGGCACCGGGAGTGTGAGTTCCTCCTCAGCCTCTCCTCTGATCTCGTCCTCCAGCTGCTGCGCTCTGTCCCAAGCCTCAGACACTACAGCCTTGCACTTCCTAAAACTCAAATGCCCCAACACAGCGTTGACTTCTTCAACACTAACACCACTGGCCTGCTTGACAGACTCTAACCGAATGTCATCAGTCATCCCGCTCTTGATCTCTGCACCGGTCCAGCCAGAATACTGCGGTCTGCAAAGCCCCTCCGACTGAGAGGGCTGATAGTGCATTGAGGAGTCCAGGAAGGACATGTGGTCCAAAAACTCTGCCAAACCACTCAAGCCCTGCATCACTGGCTTGCTCTTCTTCTTTTCGGCTTCGGTTAACACAATGCGCCTTGATTTTTTCGGGGCAGCTTCAGGCACGTCGGCTGTTTCTACATTAGTGCTTTGAGCAGGATCTCTGCTGTTTTTTGGCAGTGAGAGGAAGTCTTCCTCAGACTCTGAATCAGACTGGAAAACATCTTTGTGGCCCATTCTCATCATCTTCCGTCCCTTCATTCTGGAGGACACTTTGAGAGGACTGACATCATCAGAGGGCTCGTCCAAACTTTCTAATCTTACAGTCTGAGGTAGTTGCTCAGGTTGGGACTGTAGACCTGGTGCTGCCTGTGATTTAAATGTGGACTGGGGTAAAAGGCGAGTTGGCAGAGGAAGCAGATTCTCCATATTTGAATGGAGAAGATTCACTCCTCTTCTGTGGACCTCAGACAGAAGATCCCAGGACTTAATGCTCTCTAGATCGGAGGATTCATGCTGTAAAATATGAAGTCTGATCAGAAACAAATTTTATATATATAAAACATATATAAAATGCTTGACAAAAACTTTTTTGGTCACAAGCCACTGTGGCTAAATTTGACTATGGCATTTTTCCTTTGCTTGCGAAAACAGTTATTTTTTTGTCAGTCGTGCTGGTTCTCAATTATAAGAACACATTTGCATGCATATTGACAAACGGTCATAAACTAAAATTCTACTCTTTAGAATACTCTGACGAGCATAAGACACTAGTACTACATCAGTTACTGCATAATATTTGTCTGTGTGGGCTCATTTGTCCAACATTGATGTGCATTACCTCTGACATC
>CAIGQW010055694.1:11884578-11904388 GCA_903798125.1 Danio choprae | reverse complement strand
TATATGTATGAAAAAACACTAATCAATTTAGAGCACTCTTATCACTTATATAATTTTATTATTTTATTTTACAATTTAATTATTTTACTTGAAGCCTTAAAGGTTATTGACTTAAACTTCAGAAGTTTACATTTTATTTATTAGTTTTCCTCACCAATTCTGGATTTTAGATGAAATAATACTTTAATAAAAATAATGTAAAATATGTATTTCCAAATTATTGATCTGAAAATAAAGCATCCATAAGCGCTTATACTTTTATTATTTATAAATTAATTACATTCCCTGTTTTTTGTTTGTTTTTGGAAGTCTGCACTTCATCTGTACATACATATTTATGAAGAAAAAAAAAAAAACTCACCTTCAGCAGTAATTCTGCAATATTTTCTGTTCGTATATTGCAGATCCCCAACAAACTCTCTGTAAATGCAGTGTGGCAATGTGGCAGATTTTCCTCCTTTACATCCTCAGCTTTCACAGACTGAAGATCAGTGCCACTCTTGGACTTCCCTTTGCTTTCTATAGTGCGAAAACAGATGCACGTCATATTATCATACACAGCCAAAAGTTTCTGAAGCATGTTTTCATGATCAAATGAAATACATCCTTGCCTGATGAGGGCAGAGGCCTCTGGATCTGCTGTACTCCACCACTGCAGGCCCAAAACTGCAGCTGCAGGAGACTCTGCCGAATATCACAGCCGTGCCAGTGCAGCAAACAAGAAACATCCTTACTGTCGGTCCTCAGGTTTTCTGCCAGACACAATAGCTGAGCATAACTGGACACATCGGCCTGGAAAAGCCCAAAACAGTTAATATCACAAACCAGACAGATCACAAAAGAAAATGTTTAAGAAAAGAACAGAATTACTGTTTAGTTACCACTGAAGGAGATTTGAAATGGATCTCCTCAAATTGCCCATCAAACATGGCACCGAAAGATAAATCTGCACAAAACAAAAGCCCATGATGGCTAATTTACAAATGACAGATTATACATTTCTGTTCACTGTCGACTTGACTCACCACTCGTTGTCAGAATAACTGGTCTCTTAGTTGTGGTCATGAAGGTTTTGATTGCAGCCAGGAATCCCAAATCATCCTCAAAAATAATGTCCACTTCCTCAAATAAAATAAGGGACGTGGCCGTCCTCTTGGCCTGGTCTTCAGAGGAGATCTTGATGCCTGCTGGATTTCCACTCGGGCACTCTTTACTTTTATCATCAACCTCTTTTGCTTTGGCAGACTTTTTTGGACATGCTTTAAAGAAAGAAAAAAAAGTCTTAAAAATGATGCTTGGAAACAAAGATATGACCCACCATAAATTTCAATATCAATTCAACATTCATGTTAGGTAATGTTGACTTCTGGATTCGGAAATATTATTTACCAGGTTGTGTTTTCTTGTCTTGATTGTTTGCTTCTTTACCAGAGGATCTTCCACCTGCTCTGAAGAAACTGGCTAAAGATGTTGGCGCCAGTCCTCCTCTTCTGGATGAAGCACTTCGAGGAGACTGAGGCGGCTTTCTTGGAGATGATACAACCCTTCTGGGGGAGTTCAGCTTTCCTACGATTAGAGGAGACACAGAGAATGTCATGCACAGTAAATGCTTTGTAGCATAAATAGAAATATATAATAGAAAATTAGTTTTATGAGTTTGTAAAATGTATTAAAACATTTTTATAGTACTAGGAATGATAGTATTCTCTCAAAGGCCTATTAAGAAGAGCCCACTCTAAAACCAGCAAACTCTTCTTCCTTGCAGAATGCATACTATGTCCCTGTAAATTCTGGCCCATAATATTTAATACCATTAGATGATGTGCTAATTACATTTGAAAGATTACTTTCAAATAACGCTTTTGTCATGTGTTTGTAAAAGCAGTTTTTAATGCAAGTTTGGTCTGAGGTTTTGTTGCACTTACACCATGTTAACCAGCAGGTGTCCCTAGTGTACGTTGTTTCAAACACTTTTAAAACGATTTATTTTTTAAAGCAATAGATTGGTAAAGTTAACAAAAAGCGAAGCAGTCTTATTTTTTATTAACTATTGTGGTATTTTGTTTTGTCTAGAAGTAACAATACTGTGTGGTTGAAGACTGAAGACAGAAACATAGATGTCAATATCTGCTGTGGCTGAACTTGTATAAGATTCCCTGAAAGGGCCAAACTATTGCCATTTAGGAATAAGATCATTTATTCATTGGTGTCTGAATTGAGATGGCATTTTTTAAAAATGAATCAATCAGCTCTAGCAATCATCAAAGAAAAGGAAATTCCTACTTGGAGAGGTGCCGTTTTTGAAGGCGGCGTTGTTGCTGCTGTAATTGCTGAAGTAGGACGGTTTGTGAGCGTTGACACCGTGGATCTCCACCTGGTGGGACTGAGTGGCTTCTTTCAGCTGGGATAAGATCTGACGACCACTTCTCTGAGAAGAGGAGTTTACCTCAAATACCTTGAGAAAGAAAACCAACAGCATATGTAGAAACATGGCACCAGACATCTCATAACAGAGAAGTGAATTGAAAATTTTAGTCAGACCTTGAATCCCAGTTCTTGTGCACAGGCATAGACTGCAGCAGTTTTGCCCACTCCGGTGGGTCCAGTGATGAGGAGTGTGTTACACAGAAAATCTTCAGTCTCATCCAGGTCTTCACCCATGAGCCAGGAGTCTGCAAAGAAATAGACAATGATTTCTCAATATAGCAAGCAAACCGGAAAATACACTGTCATTTAGCATCTTCACATACCATTACTGTCCCCCTCTTGCTTCTTTTCCTGCTGTTTCCTCTTCTCTTCTCGGTCAGCTCTCAATTTCCACTCTTTCAGCCAGCTAAAAAGAATTAAATAAAAAATAACAGAACATAAATAACTCATTAGTGGCATGTCGATTAGTGAACAGGATCTTGCAGTATATTTGACAGACAGGATAACAACCTGTGTAGTCTCCTGACAGACTCCATATTCCCGATTATTTCACTGGAGTGCTGTGGCTGATATTTCTCTGTCCAAAGCACATCCTCTTTAACTCCATCTAAAAATAAAAACACACACACACACACACACACACACACACACACACACACACACACACACACACAATGCCAACAAATGTATGAAATGTGTATATAAACATGTCAAATCTTAAATTTGATATGCATAAACACATATTTGATCAAAAGTGACAAATCATATTATGTTTTTACAAAAAAATGCTAATTCTATTTTTAATAAATGCTGTTCTTTTAAGCTTTCCTTAAAGGGTTCTGAAAAAAGTAAGTAAAATATTAAAACCATGAAATATTAAACGTTTTCAACATTAATAGTAAGAACTGTTTTTTAGTCAATGAGCACATAATAATATTTTTTTTTTTAATTAATAATAATAATAATAATAAATATAGCTGCAAGCAGCAATTATCGTGGCCAAGCAGCCCATTTGCAGTGCTTCAGCCTGTAGCATCACCTGGCAGCATTACATCAGGTTTGCGCATATGCTAAATGACAACAGTTTTGTCTATCAACATGAATTCCATAAGTTTAGGTCTTCATGGTCTGAAGATGATCCAAGTCAAATTTAGTGAAGATTAGACCATCGGTCTAGGAGAAGTAAAAAAAAAAAAAGAATGTTTGAACAAAATCAAAATGGCGGACAGGAAGTTTTAATTTCATCAAAATAAGCATATGCAGTCAAAAGTTATTACCAAATTTGTACGTTTCATTAATAATGGCTAATAAATGTTTTATAACTCTTGACCCATAGGTGGTGCTGTTACCAAATTATTATGGTGTGGTCAGTGCGAGGCGACAACGACAGCCCTAAAATTTGGTGTTATTATCTTTAACTATTGCAGAGATACAGCCTCAGATGTAGTTTGGCATCACGCCATGACATTTGTCAGTCCGGTAAACCAAAACAGTTACACCTATCGACACAAATTTAATATCTTTTTTGTCAGCACAGTCTGAAGATGATCCGAGTCAAATTTGGTGCAAATCTGCCAAACGATGTAGGAGGAGTTAGAAAAAGTAGGTTTTTGACTTAAGGCTAGATGGCGGACAGGAAGTTATTAATCTCAGGACAACCCAAGGAATGTATCAAGACAAGTTTCATAACAATAGGCAAAATTAGTCACAAGTTATTAGCATTTTTAGAAATATCATTATAACGCTTGACCAAAAGGTGGCACTGAAATTAAAAAAAATTGAGAACCTTCAGGGCAGTCCCAAACACACGTGCTGAGTTTCATAACAATTCGCCAATGCGTTCGTAAAATATAGCAATATTTGACATAATTCAAAATGGCCGATGGCCAAAATGGCTGACCTGAGAACATCAGACATCGTCCGACTCGGCATGCTCCGCTGAATGTAAAGAGACCATTTTATGAATTTTGGACAAAAGGTTGAATAAGCAAAAAAAGCCATTTTTTGTATCTCCGGACCACTAGGGGCAGTTTGCTGAAACGCTGCAGCTACCTTCAGACCATGGTTGTCATAACACACAACAAGTTTGGTGTGAATACGTCAACGCATTACAGAGATAGTGCCTTACATTGATATTCGCAACTTCTATGTTAAATTTGTTCGCAAGTTAATTAAAAACAGTATTCCATAACTTTTAGCCAGCATGGTCTGTAGATCATGTGATTCAATTTTGGTCAAAAAAAAAATACTAATAAATAACAAAAATAAAAATCTGACAAACAGCCTAAGACGAGTTTGTTCAAATAGGTTTTGCGTTTCGCGAGTTTTGTTTAAATTGGGAAAAATTTTCATGACGAAAAATGATGTCATGAATCGGCTTGAGCCAAGGAATCAGAAGAAAATTTTTGATTGTAGCCCATTCGGTTCAAAAGTTATAAAGATAAACATAACTTTTAAAACTTTGGACAAGTGGTGGCGCTAGAGAGATTGTTTTAGTTGAAGATCAGACTGTCCTCTATCACTGTGCCAATGTTTGTGCAAATGCAGCAAGCGGTTCATAGGGCTGCCATAGACTCCCAGAGCGGAAGATGGAAGAAGACGGAAGAAGAAGAAGAATAAGAACCGGAACGGATACAATAGGTGTCTACGCACCTTCGGTGCTTGGCCCCTAATAATTTCCGTATGATCATGTGACACCGAAGACTGTAAAAACGCATTCACAATCTTACTGTTTTTCTCAATTTTTGATCATTTTCCATTAAATTTAGATTTATTCTTTGTTCACCTTCTGTGCTTGGATTTTTTGGGACAGCTGGCTCCACAATTATGAGATCATCGTTCCCAGGTGAGATCAGGTCTGCTGGTTTGGACTCTTCTTTCTGCTTTTGTCTCAGTGATCGACCTCTTCTACCTCTGCCAGACGGCTGTGCTGCTTGACTTCTTGATGGTGGACTTTCTTTGATCACTATGACATCATCATCATCTGTATGACTGGATTTGTTTTTTTCCCCCTTTTTGCCTGTTGTCTCTTCTTCATCCACACGTTTCCGTTTTCTCCCGAAAGCATCAGATGATCCAGCATGGCAGGACACCTTAGACTCATCTTCAAGTTCTACCAAAAAACAAACAAACAAAAAAACAAAAAACACATGACAATCATTTAGTTACATATCTCAAAATAAACACCAAAAATACAGTTAAGCTAATAAGATTATTCTGCCACCTGCTGCAGAGGCCTGGAGGATGTAGTCTTCACGTCTCTTGATGAACCGAGTAAAGAATCGTTGATGAGGAAAGGAGGGATTGGAGATTCTCATCTTCTCCAAAAGACACTGTCTGATTGGCTCAGAAAACTCTGTCTTTCGACAAGAAACCTAAACGACAACATTACAATGATTGTGTATACATTTTTACACAAATACATCCATCATATGCTAAAATTAAATAGATTTACTCAATACAGTAAAAACTGTACTACTGTCAATATTTTAATTGAGTAAAAAAAATATATTTGAATACATTTTAAAATTACATTTAATTCTGTGATAGCAAAGCAAAATTTTCAGCATCATTACTCCAGTCTTCATGATCTTTCAGAAAACATTCTTAAAATAATGCTGATTTAACATAATTCTCTCTTATTATCATATTACAGTAGTTACAAATGTAATATTTGGTGGAAATTATGATGAATATTTCAGTATTCATTTTTTTAAAGTAAAATTTTTTTTTTTTTTTTTCTAAATACTCAAACATGTCACAATTTCCACAAAATAGAAGTAGCATTACAGAAATTACAATATATTATTGTTAAATAAAAGCATGCATTTAAATATAAACTTTTGAGCAGTAGTCTATACAAACAAACCCTAAACTATTCTGTCTTTTAAACAGAAATTATAAAACACTGCCAATCTACTAAATGTCATCAAAGCTCTACGAACCTGCTTGCATAATGCTCTCTTAGCAGGAACTGTAGTACATCCTAAAGACTTCTCCAAACACATCAGTGGTACAGATGGCAAATAACAGAACTCCTTTAGGCAACTCAGGAAAGGGTGTGTGGGCCAATGGAGGCTCCAGACAGAACAATCTGACATTAAAATCAGAAATCAGGCCAGTCAGTCACAAACATACACTAATAACGCATGTAGTACTATAAACTGGAGAAGGTCTGCAAGCTCACCTGGAGGCCTCTGCTGGACATGCACCACTGTCTGGAATGACGCACAGGTCTGACTGTAAGCCTCTCGATTGGCTGCCGTCTTTGCGATCTGCTTTTTAAAAGACTCTGGAAGGCCGCTCTTCAGAAACTCTCTCTTCGCTCTGAACTGTTCATCGTCTTGCGAGTTCTCAGATGCATCACGGCTAAAAGGGTTGCATTTAGAGACATGCACTTAGTCGTATTTTACACTGGCAAGCATATGTAACAATTCAATAAAAGTCAATTGAATTTGTCTTTGTTTTTATCAACACAATACCTGCTGTCGTCAAAAATGGACATGACAGCTGAAGGTCTCTGAGCTTTCTTCTCAACAAATAGAGGAGCCAGTTTAGAAGCTGAAAAAGATATTACATTAATATTAAAATTATTATACATGTGATATTACAATTAATGCATGTATGTAAATGACTAGAATGCAATTTACATGAAATGCAAATATTTATGTTATTAAGACAGGTGTTAATTTAATTTAACTACTTGTGTATAATTTACCTGCAGGACTCTTGGATGTTTTGTTTTGAGATGCATTTTTACCCAAAACCTCATTCAAGCTTCGAAGCTTTTTATTGATTTTCTCACTGTCCTGTGACGACACTGGATTGCTTTTGCTTGCCTCCAAAAAAACTATAGAGTCCTAAAGCAATAAAAAGATGTTGATATAAATAAGAAAATCACTTAACAGTGGCAGTTCTCAAAAGTGTACACAATTTACAGCAGTCAGTGTATTTCACTGACTTACCTCGTCTTCACAGTAATTTACCAATGACTCTTTGCTTCTTGTAGAGCGCCTCACAGTCTCTTTCTCCTTCTTAGTGTCCTTTTTGTTTTGCTGAAGTGCTTTGGCTTTCTGAACAAGCTTTTTAGCTTTCTTTCTTTTTTTAGCTGCATTTAATTCCTAAAATAAGAGTTTTTGTGAGTAATCTTTAATCTTAGAATGGCACTTCACAGGGCAGTAATTATTAATTGTTTACTATACATATATGGGGTCAAAGACAAGCTGCCCTTTATGAGGTGTCTGGATCAAATAAAATTTACGAATTGATTTTATGTACATAAAAAGCTTATTTAGCCCACAAGTTGTTTTTACCATTTGTTATATTATATATGAGTTTTTAAATAACATTTGCAAAAATACAGACGAAATAATGCTCAAGTGTTATTCAGTGTATCAGATTATATCATGTAAAAATTAAACATTTGATGTGAACAGCAAATGCAATACTTTGTCTTTGACCCACATAGACTTATAAACACAAAAATATACAAATAGTGTTTTATATATTATTTCGAAAATTGTTTGGTAACATTAATATGTTACATCAAGTTAATTACCTGTGCTGAGAGAGGACTTGATATTTCAAAATCACCAGCTTTTGTAGCAGAAGTTGGAAGTATTCTGCTTATTTTCATCCTATCAAATGAAGCACAATGATTTGTTGCCTGATGTACTTTACAAGAAACAATGAAAAGAGATTAGGGGGAAAATGTTAATCTTACCTAATAGGACTGCATTTTGTGTCTGGTGGACAGAGTATTTCAGCTCTATAAATTCCCCTTCTGGGTCTTTGAGCTTTCAGGGTGGAGGCCAGAGAAGGATAGGGTGTATTTTGGGTTTCATCATCTTTTACTGCGTTTTCTTGTTTCTCTTTCTTCTGTGGCACAGCAGCTGACTGTCTACGTGAAAGATCTCTGGTTGACCTCCTTAGCTCTCTGACAGCCTTTTCAGGGTTGTCATCTTCAGTTGGGCTGCTCTCTTTCTCTTTCTCCACCTCAATCTCTGTTGGTGTTTCTTCAGGTTTCTGAGTTGTATCTTGTTTGCTTTTAGCTTTTTTAGCTTGTCTCTTTTTTCCAGATTTCCGAACTTGCTCCTTTTTATCATCAGAACAACTCTTTGTTTCTTCATTCTTCTCCGAGCTTGTAACTTCAGGTTTCTTTTCAATTGTTCTTTCTTCAGGTTCCTTCTCTGCTGACTCCAGGACTTGCTCTTGAACCTGGCTTGTCTTGCTCTGACCCTTGTTGGGTTTGTTTTTAATTCCATCAAGGATCGGCTGCTTAAAGGCATTCATAAACTGCTTTCTCTCTGCCTCAGTGCTTTTAGGATTAGAGCTGGACTCAACCACATCTAGTTCCAGATCTTCCTCAAAAAGAACCACGTTAGACTTCCTTTTGAGGTCAGGCAAAACATCAGGTTTAACCTCTGGCATAGGATCAGACAGTCTCTTCTCATCTTTCGATTGACTTTTTTTATTTCTACTAAAAATGGATGCCACTTTGAAGTCCTTGGACACTTTTAGAGACTCGTGGTGATCAGGGGAAATGGGATGCACCTCTGCTTGAATGGTGAGAGTTCTAGGTGACACCTGCAGAGGACCGACGGCAGAATCACTCGAATTATTACAGATCTTCATTTCACTTGAAGTCTCAGCGGTGTCAGTCTTGGAAACGGCATTGCTCTCCTCAACCTCCTCCTCTAGACTTTGATTGTGCATAAAATCTACAAACGAGATGGTGACGGTGTTTTTTTTCTTATCGGCACATTCCTCAGGTTTAGTATCACACACTGGCTCTTGAGCGTCACCATCACATTCCTTAGTCTCTTCACAGTCAACTTTTACCTTTCGGTTTCTCCTCACAGCAGATTTTTTATTCCCACCATTTTTTTTTAACAAAGGTTTCTTTTCAGAACTTTCCACAGAATTATTAACGGTCAGAGCATTTGAATCATCCTCTGTGGCATTTTTCCTCAAAGTGGATTCTTTATAATCAGGACAGGTTTGATCTGGAAGTCCAGAAGTTTCACTTTCCTTTGATTCACCAGGACTCTCGATCAGCACAACATCATCTGTGATCACCTGTAGATCCTCTTCTTTAGATTTCTTCTTGTCCTTGGTCTTCCTGGTTCGCTTCTGACCTTGTCCTCTAACAGGTTTCCCAGAGACTTCATGACTTACTTGCTCTGAAGGTTGCGGGGAGTTCTCTTTAGCTTTCAGAGAGCAGCTTTTCATTTCTTGTGTAGGCGAGGTCTTCTTGAAGTAGTCCATGATGTTGTTGGACCGGGGCGGTGAGAACGGTTTCTCCACTGTCTTGGGTGCAAAGTAGTTTGTAATAGTTCTAACAGATGGTGCATCGCCATCCTTTCTCATTTTTTTGCACGGCTGGAAAAGCAACAACAACTCCAATTTAATATCAAAACTACACTTTTTTGATCATGTAATCAAAACATTGCCATAACAGCATATACATTATGTATATGACACATACCTGACCCTCAAAATCCTCCATGACAGCTGGTATTGCAACAACCCCAGCCATCTTTCACCCTAAAACTAAAGATCTGCATTTAAGAAGGATTTAAACACAAGCACAGCAAAACAAATGTGTCAGGAAAGATTATTTAAAAATATTTACAACATGAAAGTTTACATGTTATAATTCATAAACAGCAACTGTAACAGTTTGAATGAAAGTTGTTTTATATTTTCATGCAAGTTAACGCTGGTAAAAGTGTAAGTTACTGTCAACTACGTGTTTTTAGAAAATGTATTTAAATTACAGACACTCACCGGTTTTATTTCCTTCGGAGATCCGCTGATACACACTCCATAAATTACAGTGTAGAGTGCGTAAACTATGAATACAGCAACGACTCTGGGTAAACACAAAGCCTATCTATCGACACATTTACCAAACAACGATATACTTTCCGGAGAAAACAAACATAGCACGTTGTAATGGCCAACCCACAAACCCGCCTCACGTGGAAATATTACTTTAAAATTCGAAGTGCATTTGAAGCTAATATTAAGATCCCATTATCTGTTATAATGTAGGTTTTAGTGTAGTTGAATTGTTTTCGACAAATGGCGCCAAATATCATGGACGTCTTTCGCCGCGCCGGTTCGGCCAATCAAAGTCCGTGTCGTCATACAGTCTGGAACAGGAAAAAGCGCATTATCAAATTTCAAAATAGGATCATCCTTTCGGGAAAGATATGTTTCATGAACAAACAGGTCTTTCTTGGTTTAATTTTGCTTAAAGTATTTATTTTGTCTTCTTAACTGCAATTAAGTTGAAGCATAGGTTAAAGTATGTATTATATGCTCACTCACATGTCCCATATTCAAGGTTTAAACGTTGGTTTAAATGATAAAAGGTTTGATTTTTTTAAATCAGATCTTACTTTTTTATTCATCCTACTTTTTCCAATAATAAGAAATAATCAAATACAGCAATCAACGGACAGTGTCGTGTAAAAACAAGTGATTGATACTTTTATTTTGAAAGATGAGCCGAACTAATGTTTGCTGCAGGCTTGTTGACGCACACTTTTAAAGGCGGTTTCCCCAATATAACATCTACAAAAGAAACAACGGATACCCAAACGAATTTAACCCAAACCCCAAGGTATTCTATATACATTTTGCATAAATTCCAATGTGTGAAGTTTAATTCATTTTTTTATTAATTGTATTTTAGCACAAAATCCGGCCAAATATGGCAGAGTATGACTAGCATTGACGCTAACAGCTTTGTCCGTACGTTGTGTTTGTAAGCCAGATTTTGTAAATCGATTAAAAGTTTAAATGTTTGCAATAAAATTAAAAGGTTTTTAACGTTTATCAGAATTAGTGACTTATTTCCTCCAGGAACCTGATAATCTCAGGTAGTTTAATTTGTTTTATTCGTAGATAATGTTTTTTATTATTATTAGTTATAACAATTAACGTAATGTGTAAATCAACACCAGAAATAATTACGAGTTTTAGTCAAGTAACGTATTAATGTACCGGTTTACGGAGAAATGAAGTTTTCTGCATAATAATAAAAATAATGATAAAATACATTAAATTATTATTATACCAATTATAGTTGTTTTGATTACGAAGTCTATTATACGTCTAGAATAAATGTGCCAGTTCAGCAATAAATTAAGTTCTCATTGTAATAAAAGTGTATATTTTGAAATATTTGGATGCATGTATTAATTTTATACATAATTTATATTACATATATAATGTAATAATTATGTATAATTATTTGTAATATAATTATTAGAAAATGACAAAAATATAGTATTTGTTTATTATTATTGTAGTTATTATTATCAAACTCAGCGAAAGACTCACAGAGAGATTTGTCTGATTTGATTTTAATGTTTTTTTTTCATTTGTATCTCTGTTTTGCAGTTGTTGGCATCTTTCGGGATCCTCTTGGTGTGTGTAATTATAATGCACAAGCTCTCTTAATTTGTCAGGAGGGCGAGTGTGTTTGTGGTCTCTGTGAGACTAACCGAGGACTGGGGAACCAGAGGTTTTTTTTTAATTATCAGCCTCACATTGAGGATTGTTTCTGCCAGTGTGTATGCATGTGTGTCATCATGGGCGACTTCATTGACCTGGACAGACAAATCGAGCAACTCCGACGTTGTGAACTTATTAAGGAAAATGAAGTCAAGGCGTTGTGTGCCAAAGCAAGGTAATTCATTTTACACCCCTATAAACAACCAACGTCCATCTAAATGATTGTTGCTGATTGTTTTGTATTAATTTCACAAGAATGACCTTATTTATGCTGTTGTTATCATTGTTTTGCTTTTATAGGGAGATTCTGGTGGAAGAAAGTAATGTTCAAAGTGTAGATTCTCCTGTCACGGTCAGTATTTCTATATAAATTACCTGTATAACCTTATATACAATTATGCAATTGTGAAACCTATCCACTTTTTTTGCAGGTCTGTGGCGATATACATGGCCAGTTTTATGATTTAAAGGAGCTCTTTAGGGTATGCAATTAAGAATGCAGCAACATACACTAATTTAAAGGGATATTTTACCCAAAAATAATGTGTGGTTAATTTACTCACCCTCAAGTCATCCTTTTTTTTTTTTTTTTCTCACTAGAAAATTAAAGATGATTTTTAGCTGAAACCATAGTCTTTGGTGATTTGATAAAACACAAGTCAATGTTACTTCCACCTTTGGCACTTTTCCACTGCATAGTATGACTCCTTTGGGGCATTTCTGTTGTGTACCTTGTACCTGGTACTTTTTTATTACTACCTCGAGTGAGGTTCCATGCAAGCCGTACCATTACATTACCATTCTAGACTGATACAATATAGATGATATGCAATATGCATTTCAATATATAATATTTGCAATATCCCTGCAATATATATATATATATATATATATATTGATTCTAAAGGGATAGCGACATTTATTTTATCTATCATACATCATTAATTTCTTTTTACTGTTAAAGTGCCATTAGGTTGAGTGTTAAAATTACTAAGGACAAATCACTAAAACTTTGTTTTATTTTTAGAAACAAATGTCACAAATATGAATTGCCTAAGGGTGAGTAAATTAACAGGAAATCATTGGGTGAAGTGTCCTTAAAATTCGTATGGACCTTGGTAGATACATTTTTTGAAAGCTAATGCATTGTGCGGTTTATCTCTGATCATTGTTTTCAGGTCGGGGGTGAAGTCCCAGAAACAAACTACCTCTTCATGGGAGACTTTGTGGACCGAGGGTTTTATAGTGTGGAGACATTTCTGTTGCTGCTAGCATTAAAGGTGCAATAACTGCCCTGAATTTAATCGCGTTTCCTTTGTCATAGTTGCATTAAAGCCACTCTATGCTGTACCTTTATTTTCCATTCTTTATTAATTCCTTCAGGTGCGATACCCTGACCGAATTACACTGATCAGAGGGAATCATGAGTCTAGGCAGATCACGCAAGTGTATGGCTTTTATGACGAGTGTCTTCGAAAATATGGCTCTGTTACAGTGTGGAGGTACTGCACTGAGATCTTTGACTACCTGTCCCTCTCTGCCATAGTTGATGGGAAGGTAGGTCTTCTTACCTCAATGTCTTTCCCAGTGTGTCACGTTTGAATTGAATGGATCATTTACAAAACGTCCAATGCTGGGTTCACACACAAAAAAAGCAAAATTAAGTATTCATGAGATTAGATTGCATGCCAATGTGCAAATATAGACATGAATGACGCAGAATGCATGGTGCATTTGCAGCAAATGTGCAGAATTTGCCTCAGTCATATCTTCCATGCAAGTTTAAATTATTCAACTCTAACTGAAAATTAGCTTGAAGTGGAAAAACATCCTGTGAGTAAACTAGAGCTAGTGATGCAGTTCTCCGCATCAGTTGTGAGCCTAGCATAAGGCTGTGTGCAAAACAATGATGTACTAAAGGTGGAAAAGTTTTTCATTTGTAATTTTGAAGAGTTTGCGTTGTTCACATTGATCCATAAGAAACATTTTAAAATGCTGTATTATGTATTTCTGGCCAGTAGTATAGAAACACTACACACTTGCATACACGCATAGTAATGTAGTCTGTCAACATCACTGGTTTCGTAATCATGTTTTTTGGTGAAAATATAAACAGCCTCTGATTTGAACATTACTGACTCCATTTTTCTGTACACTGTTTTTGATCCCCAGATATTTTGTGTGCACGGTGGTCTTTCTCCATCAATTCAGACTTTGGATCAGATCAGGACTATTGATAGAAAACAGGAAGTTCCTCATGATGGACCGATGTGTGACCTACTGTGGTCCGATCCAGAAGGTGAGAGAAAACTGATATCATACTAATATAAAGAAGACCATCAATTTGTTTATGGAAAGACCTAAGATTGCTTGCTCTCTCTCTCCCCTATCTCTAGACACCACAGGCTGGGGTGTGAGTCCAAGAGGAGCTGGATATCTGTTTGGTAGTGATGTTGTGGCACAGTTTAATGCTGCCAATGATATTAGCATGATCTGCAGAGCGCATCAGCTGGTCATGGAGGGCTACAAGTGGCATTTCAATGACACTGTGTTAACAGTGTGGTCTGCTCCAAACTACTGTTATAGGTGTGTCTTTTCTGTCTTACACTGCTCCCTTAACTTTTTTTTTTTTTATTTAAATGTAATTACACTGGTTTGCATCACTTATTTCACAGCTCTTTAAATATCTCACCATGAACTGTTACCTTTTTTTTTTTTCCTTCTTTTGTGGTATTTTCCTAGATGTGGCAATGTGGCAGCCATTTTGGAGCTTGATGAGCATCTCCAGAAGGAGTTTATCATATTTGAAGCTGCGCCGCAGGAAACCAGAGGCCTCCCTTCGAAGAAACCTGTTGCTGATTATTTCCTATGACTCTAGGCACATGTATAGACTTTTTTTTTTTTCCCTAGCCAACTTTTATCTGCACAACATTATTCTGTGAATGGACCTGTTACAACATTTACTACCCAATTCCAGTACGCTTTTTACATTCCTTCCTCTTTATAAGGTTTTTTCAAACATCTTGTAAAATGTAATTGGACCTGTTTTGACTGTCTTGATTATGTGGTAGTTTTGTATTTTCAAATGTATCTTTTTTTCCAACCAAAACAATAAAATGAACGGGTTTATATATTTGCATATATAAATCTGTGCACAAATGAGCATATCCTTGAGCTAGTGGATTGTTTTATTTATGTATTTTATGCTTTTGATTTATTATATTAGCATAAATATATATTATATGCTTTTGTATAGTTGAAGTTGAAATTTCAACATATTTCCAGATTGTTGTTTAATGGAGAGATTTTGTTTTTCAAGATTTTAAACATAATAGCTTTAATAACTAAATTTCTAATAACATTTTTTTAGTTTCGCCTTTGCCACGATGACAGTACATAATATTTTCCTACATGTGTTAGGTACTTAACTAGGTTATGTTAACTAGGCATGTTCAGTTAATTAGGCAACTCATTGGAAAACAGTGGTTTGTTCTGTATAGCCAATCAAAAACAAATATTTCTTAAGAGGGCTAATAATATTGAATTTAAAATTGTTTAAAAAAAGAAAAATTTCTTTTATTCCAGCCCAACTAAAATAAGACTTCCCCCAAAAGAAAAAATATAGGAAATACTGTGAAAATTGTGGTCTGAAGGAAAAAAACAACAACAAAATTTTGACATCTACTGTATGTATTTATTAGTCATAGAAACTTTTATATCATGATGTCAAGGCAACAGTGACAATATCATACAAAATGACTTGTGAGTGGGTGTGTGTGCACTTTGATGGGTTAAAAGCAGAGGTAACCATACTCGACAATACTCACTTCACAAGAGCTACCTTTCAACTTTTAAGTATTCCGTTAATCATTGAAAACTTGCTTTAGGCACTAGATTAAGTGGTCACATGAGTGCTGTGGTAACTAAATCACTAATATGCGTGAAAGTAAATAAGTGGATTAGTTTCAGTTTTGTTGAATTTACAAAATTATAGATTATTCATACTGATTAGACCAAGAGGTAAGATGTTCAGCATAATTGATGTAAATTAAAGTAACAAACTAAGTAAATGATTAAATGATAACAAAATGGGTCTCACCATTCATAGAACCAGCATAAAGATGTAGGAGAAATTGGATGTTTTGTTTAAATAATATTATATAAATATAATTTAACTATGTGATGCTTAAAATCTATTTGTCAATTAAATCATTTATAATGTGATATCTTCAATGCTGCCACAAAAAAAAAGAAATCCCTAAAAAAGGAACAGAATCAGGTATCTGAATGTGGTGATGAATTCATCTCCTGACTAGATGCTACTTCTCTCTTGATTAGAAGATCAATCTTCTTTCCATCTGATACCAACAATCACAATACAGATCCCATCACTTGTGCCTCAGTCAACCAGAAAGCCAAATAAGCCATTATCAAAGCCTCAATTTTGACACCACTGGATCATTTAACACTAAATTCAAGTCTAAATAAATATCTCTGTTCCCTGATCTGAGAGCTCTTTCCTTGGATGTAATGAATACAGTCGAGAAGACAAAGAAAAAATACCTTAAAAAATTAATTAGTGACTGAAATCTGAGCCTATGCACATTGTGTAAATTTATGTAAATATGATTTTAATGTAAATGTGGCTCAGTTGCAAACAGAAGCTTAAACCCGTCAATAAATGTTTTATCCTATAACATTTATAAAGATACAATCAAACCAGTTGCGAGTATCAGCATACAGTATGTAAACTTTTTATATTTTATTTAATGAGGAATATGTTAACTAAAATTGAACCCGGAATATTTCTTGAGGCTGTCGTAGCATTCAGATTATCCATGACGTTCAGACCGAGCAGACAAAAATATTGCCTCTTTTTAATATTTTGTTCTTGTGTTTGTTGCTTTTCAGCATGTCAAAATAAACT
The DNA here is from genome assembly GCA_903798125.1 of Danio choprae. Classification (NCBI taxonomy): domain Eukaryota; kingdom Metazoa; phylum Chordata; class Actinopteri; order Cypriniformes; family Danionidae; genus Danio; species Danio choprae. The sequence goes on along the minus strand of CAIGQW010055694.1, from coordinate 11,887,509 downwards.
GAACTATCAAATTATCACAAAATTATTATTGAAATATACAGGCATAAAACGACTCCAAGTGTAAGTGTACTGTATGAGATGGTTTATTCCTTTAGTTATTACAGAGTCAGTCATGCATGCATACACAGATCAAATTCATACTGTTTATAGCGTTCAGTTTTGTGCAACCGGGATACCTTATATAAATAATCAGTATGCCTTTATTTTCCATAACCGTGCTTTATACTGGATTTCAAAGTTCATGGATAAAGGTTAACCTATGATTAACTGGAATGTGGTTTTGGCAGTTAACGGGTCACTCTTTATATTAATAAACTCCAGTTTCCTATACTTTTGAGTTGAGCATCCAAGATATACAGTAATCCGTCTTATATGCTTTAGTCAAACTAGACTCCCCTTCATTCATGTTATATCAGATAGGCACTTTGTAAACTGTTTTCTGCTACCAGTGAGCTTTTCTTTCCTCGGCAACTGTCTTCAGGAATTGCGAGTGATTGGCATAAAAGGCCAGTGAAGAGTCCATGTCAGTCCAGCTCACCTGACCGGCATCATCACCGGCTTGCAGTGGAAGTTCACTCACACTATCACCTAGATGGAGAGAACACAGGAGGAAAAACTGCTTTACTAGCAACAAATTTAGATGAAACTGGTATTTCAGCAATTGTTTTTTTTTTTTTACCTGATTCATCATGGAAATTGACTGCAACTGTTTCCATCCAAGCATTATCTGTGTTTCTTGGATCATCCACATAACCTTTATACACCTATTGGGGGAAAAAACGTTTATACAGCACTGGAAAGCTTTACAATTGTTTATTGATGGTGTGTGTTTATTGATGAACATGAATCTATGCATTACAGAGTTTTAATAAGAACGAAAATGTTCTCTGTAAAGATATTCCAGTGTTAAAGTCACCAGGAAATCCAAAAAAATCTTTTTTTTTTATGTTGTAGTCTACTATGAAGGATTTCTTTTAATTTTTCACATCAGACTGGAGAGTTTTGAGAGAATTTATTATTATTCTTTTTTTGCAAATATGAAAATGACACAGAACGTAAATGTCTTCTAAATCAAAATAATCACACATTTGGAAATGGGTATTTTAGGAATGGGAAGAAATGCTCATTTGTTCTATCTTTGAAAAAGAAAGAAAGAAAGAAAGAAAGAAAGAAAGAAAGAAATCACTGTGATTATTTTGTACTTTTTGCTTAATTATATAGTTCTGTCTTTCAAAACATTTACTGAAGCAATGATTTTGAAACTATTTGTTTAAAACATCAAATTTGCATTGCAACAATGTGTCAGAATTAATGTCAATATTAATTTAATGCTGATTTATTTCATATTTATTTTAGAATGATTTTTTTTCTTGTTCAAAAGCAGTGCAGTAAAGACATTTCACAGTTTAATAAAATAATTAAAAATGTTATATGAAATTGCTGATTATATAAAATTAAATAATAATAATAAAAAAAAGAGTTCACATTTAAAATTATGAAACAACTCCATTTTTAGCAACAAATTAAACAACTTATCTGAACTGTTGATTCATGTACTGCAAACACTATTGATATACTTGAGCTTCTTTTACCCACTGATATTCAGTAAAGTCACTGCACCTACTCATAAGCGCATGATCTCACCTGAAGACCGGCCGAGCTGAAAAGCTCAGAGATCCGCTTCTGGATCTTTTCTCTCTCGCTTTCAGATGCCTTCAGAGAGTTCAGTGCCTCTTCCGAGAACTCACGCTGCAGTGTTTGAGAAACACGCTCTCCAGGATCCACCATTCCCTAAACACACAATATGTAACCATATTAAAAAAATACATTTCAAAATACCCCTCACATTATTTTAAGAGTCCGTTTTGGAGGCCTGTATAAAGGTTACACTATCCATCCAATGTCAAAAACTATTTCATTTTGTCACAATTACAGCATTAATTCTTTTCTTACAGTGTCTAAAATAGTTTGTTCAAAGATTCAGCCTCTCTAAACCCCTTCTTTCTGAGAGGCTACTTTACAATGAGTCAACTATACTGTGATTGTGACATTTGTATTAGACTGAACTGAATTAAACAGAACTTCAACAGTGGCATTTATACTAAACTAAACAGAATCTGTTTTAATTTAGCTGGAGTTACACCAGCATTCTCTCACTACTCTCCTGCCTGCCTGATATGCTGGAATGTTCCACTATCTGAAATATCTCCATCTATGTTAAGCTACATTTTAGTAATAAAAATACATTTAATTGAATAGGTCAACAGCTTGTTATTATATTTTCAGTGTTTTGAGGGATATTGAGTGGTTCTCAATGACATTTGTGATATTAAATAAACGGTGACAGGTTTGCTGACCATGAAAGACTGCACAGATTTTTTATTTAACTGTTTAACGTCCATGTGCAAGCCAGATTATAATAAAATACAAACTATGCATCTAGTTTTACAGACACACTTACACTGTCTGTTGGTGCTATAGATTTGCTGGTTTCAAGCCGATGAATTAATATTTTTGGTGCAAACATGCATTCACAATGGTATGAAACATTACAGGGGTGGTTAAATGTATATTGAAGTTATCCATTATTTTAATTATTAATATTATTTAAGATACAGATCAGAGCAAACTATTTCTTAACTATTAAAGAGCAGACCCCCCATACATCTTGTTTTGATGTCCTTCAGGGGGGGGATCAAGCATTAATTAGGGGGGTTAGACCCCCCCCCAAACCCCCCTGTAATTTACACCCTGGTGATATGCATTGCTAAGCACTTCATTTAGACAACTTTAATGCCGATATTCCCAGTATTTAGATATTTTTACACCCTTAGATTCCAGATTCAGCCAAATATTGTTCAATCCTAACAAACCATACATCGATGCAAAGCTTATTTTTTCAGCCTTCATGTGATGTATAAATCTCAATAT
>CAIGQW010055694.1:11862181-11884178 GCA_903798125.1 Danio choprae | reverse complement strand
TGTGTCATTTACTTTCTAAATCCTGAAGATGTTAGGTTGACCACAATCTGGTGGTAATTAATATGAATGTTTAATAAAAGAGTTTGCAGCAAAATATACAGTCCATAATTCTAAAGAAATTGTTAAAATATTTGTGTGCGAATATTTGTACAGTCTGTGTGTGAGTGTAATAGAATGCACAATATGTGTGTGCAGAAATCTGAAATACATGTATTGTTTAAAGATGGTGGATGTGGATCATAATAATATTTTAAAGTTTTGGTTTGTTTCAGAGTTGAGACTATTTTGAAGATGATGTTGCTATTGTTGAAAGTGGTGCTTCGTGCTACGTATAAAATTAAGGGAAAATATGGTGAGTTTGTGTGAACTTTAACATGCCCTCATCTCCCTTTCGTTTGTTTGTTTTTTCCAGCCACAAACTGTAAATCACGGAAAGGGCCTACTAACGGTGACCGTGGGAGGCATGAATCTGCACACCCACTCGAGCGCTCTGGAAATGCGTCTAGTGCAGTGCGCGCCCCCGATTGTTGTACAGAAGAAATGCGCGTTCGCGCTGCCTATCCGTTTAGATGCACGCGCTCTGCTCCGCACTCGCATCCACAGGGGGGCCTTGACTGACTCCTCTTCGACTGTCAAGAAAACGCACCGTATAACGGCAGCCTTTGCTATCCAACAAACCTGTCTTTGATCTGAAAGCAAATACGAGGCCCCCTTCCCCAAAAGACTGTGTGAAGGCGACGATTTGCGGACAGAAACGATGGCGGAATCGGGCAGTAGCGCGGCGGCGGCCGGAGCCGCGGGCTCGAATAGCAGCGCCGCCGGGACTGGAGGAGCCGTCGCACCCGGGGGAGCAAACGGAGCGGCGGGCTCAAAGCCTGGCCTGGAGTCGGTAAAGGGACAAAATTTTGACGTTGGCCCCCGATACACTGATCTCCAATACATCGGGGAGGGGGCCTACGGGATGGTCTGGTAAGCGGAAACGGCTCGTTTTTGCAGTCGCATATTTTGGTGGAAATATCGCTGGATCGAGAATTAGTGGGCTGGTACTGACCTACTCGTAGTAAAGAAAAAAGGGTGTTGATCTTCCGAAAGCTTGTGCCATTCCGTATTTTCATTTCCTACATAGAAAAGCTCATATAAGCAACAGAGTAATGTAGTATGCTCAACAAGTTTGTGCATATCCTTCCCAGAATCTCGGGGCTAACAATAGATTGCGAGTAATGCATTGGATTAAATCCCATTTCTTACAGCACTGGCTGTGTTTCAAAACATAGCAGGCTGCCTACATAAACAGCATTTTTCTTGGCGTCATAGGCGCGTTTGGAACACTCGAGCGTTGAAAAAAAGCTATTTTGGGGAAGGCAATTTACTGTGTTTCATTGCACAGCTAGTGTCTCACTTCTCGTGCATCCTTGTTATTGAGACGTCAGTCGTTTGCTTGATGTCGGTTGTTTGGTTTGTTGAGTGTCACTCGTGATATTAGGAGCGTGTTTGTAGTGTGAAACTGCATGCTACAACCGTTAGCACCACGGCTAACAATCTGACATCTCACTCCGAGCTCGTGAAACAGGCGTGGTTACGCTGCGGCCAAATGTAGATGACGGGGGCTAGCAAACATTTGCGTTGTTTGTATTGATGCATACGCAGCATTTTTGAGACCTCTTGCAAAAATGTCATTAAATGTCCGTAAACAATACAGATTATATGCTGAAATGACTCGCTTACCGCGGTAATTTGTCCTCTATGCTTAAAATGACTGTCAAGTTTGGCTGTAGGATGTAAACAAACCCCCTTTGATAAAACACTAAGGCCTTCAACGGATATCTTCGGTTGTCTCATAGCTACATTAAAATAATAAATGTGTGAATAATATAGATGCTGGGCATTCTCCACAAAACTGTGCACTGTAATGTTTTTAAACAAACCTAATTTGTACAAAATGGATATTTTGACCAGCAATGAGTTTTGGGTGGGTTTAAACAAAGATGAATTAATTAAAATAAGATTTGTTTGTGTGTTTGTTAAAATGATGTTTATTTTGGTATTTTTACATTTAAAAATCTTTAATATAATAAATTGTTTACTTTTTTGCTACAAACGTTGTCCTAAAAATGGTCACTGAATAATATTTGGAATAATTTAGTTGGTATAGTCGTCAAATGTCAGTCACGTAATTCAGCATTTTGACCTTAATTGTAATTTTTGAAAACTATTTTAAGCCTATGAGTACCTACAATCATACATTTGCTCGCATCATTTTTAGACCCCCATTTTAATTAAATTCCCCATTTTGTCACAAACTAATAATCAATAAATATATGCTTATTTAAAATGACATAAAATTATTTATTTGTTGTTTAAACACAAAATGGGGTGTAAACAGTTTACACGTTTCATGTAAATATGAACAGATTGTGTGTAATTTAGCATAGCCTGAGGATCAACATTTTATCAAATGCAGCAAATGAGTCTTGCTGTGTTTTTTTTTATTTTTTTTTTTTTTATTCACATGCTGCATGGTCTATAATTATGTGCACAAGCTTGTATTTTGTTATCTACTCCCTCCACTTAACCAACTCTCTCTCCCTGCTGCCTGCAGCTCAGCTTTTGATAATGTGAATAAGATCCGAGTGGCCATTAAGAAGATAAGTCCATTTGAACACCAGACCTACTGCCAGCGCACCCTGAGAGAGATCAAAATCCTCCTGCGGTTCCGTCATGAGAACATCATCGGGATCAATGACATCCTGAGAGCTCGCCACATTGATTATATGAGGGATGTGTATCCTTAAACACTCAGTGCACTAGAGAGACCACAGTATTTTGCATGTTGTCTTCACAATGTTGCATTGTTGTAGTTCTTTAACCGCGTTTCAGCTATATCGTACAGGACCTGATGGAGACTGACCTTTATAAACTGCTGAAGACACAGCAACTCAGCAACGACCATATCTGCTACTTTCTGTATCAGATCCTGCGAGGGCTGAAATACATTCACTCTGCCAACGTGCTGCACAGAGACCTGAAGCCCTCGAACCTTCTCATCAACACCACCTGTGACCTCAAGGTCAGAACCGCAGCATTTCTTTCAAGAATAATCAAATGAGAAGGAACATTTGCAAACTAATAGCGATAACATGGCAAATAACCTGACTTTGAAAAATAAATATGGAAATCATTTCATAACAGATCTATTTTGGTGCACGTATTTTGAAGAACAAGGGACCAAATTTAGTAATGTAATTCTTGTGCTTTGTTTAATCTTAAGACAGAGATCCTGGGGAAGCTTAATTTAGAAATGAAAGGCTTTTGAAGCAAAAGTGCATGTTGCATGGTTGTATGGAGCATAATTATATTTCCTCACCCTTAGATCTGTGACTTTGGGTTGGCGCGGATAGCCGACCCTGAACATGACCACACTGGATTCCTCACAGAGTATGTGGCTACTCGCTGGTACCGTGCCCCTGAGATCATGCTCAATTCCAAGGTATAGCCATTTTTAGATGCGTGTTTCGTTTTGATGGTGGAATCAAACAGGTTTAACAACCTAGTTAAACCAACTCTTTGCAAAATGTTTTTTGAAGCCCCCAAAATGCCACAAGCTGGTGACAATTTTCAAAACTCTGTAGATGCAACAAAAACATGCATTAAAGTTTGTGTGGAATCAGAATGTACAATTTTTATTTTGGTATTTTTATTCTTTATGTAAACACGTAATGTGTGACTGTACGGTACGCATTAAGCTTTAATCCACTAATCCAAAGTTTGTTTTGCTTATCTTCAATCAAAGTCTGTCCATTTACTTGGTGTGCCATGTCTGTTGATGTGAGTTTGATGGCTTCAGCTACAATATTCTTAACCATGCCCCTCTTACCGTTAGTTAGCTATCAGAGAATTTTTGACAATACTTTTCAGTTAAAAATCTCAAAAGCTACCGGTTCATGTTTTTGTATTACATGTGTTCCTGCATTAATTAGCAATGCTTCTTTGTTTTAGGGAGGTCTAGGCTAAGTTTACCTGTAGTGCACAACAGTTGGGTTCTGGAAGTAAAATCTCCATCCATTTCCTTCTTAGGGAAACTTTTAAAGACAGACCTGTTTTGAGGTGGTTGATTAAGTATTGTGTATGTTAAGTTTTTGTTAAACCCATCATTAACCCAACATTAATTCAATTTACTTTGAAAAAGTTGAGTACAAGAATGTGTGCTGAAAATAATTACCCATGATGCTGTGAACAAAATTCTACCAATCTGAGTTGTGTGAGCAAAGCAAAAAATTAAATAAAATTTAATTCCCAAAGTGTTTCATAGAGTCATAGTTCACCAAAAAAAAAAAAATTCTGTCTCACCTATGACTTGTTCCAAACCAGTTTGTGATTTTTTTTTTTTCGTTGTGTTGAACACAAAAGAAGATATACTGAAGAATGTTGTAGTCGCTGACATCTATGGCAGAAAAAACAAATGCTATGGAAGTAATTTGTTACCGGTTCCCAACATTCTTCAAAATATCTTCTTTTGTGTTTCAGAAGCCCCCATTACTAATGCTTCCGTGTTCTCTCTCTTTATCCTTCAGGGCTACACTAAGTCCATTGATATTTGGTCTGTGGGATGCATCCTGGCTGAGATGTTGTCCAACAGACCCATCTTCCCCGGGAAGCACTATCTGGACCAGCTCAACCATATATTGGGTAAAAACATGATGCTCATTGGAGTTTTGTCATTTACTCTCGTTCTCAGACCTTCCCAACCTGAATATAATAAAAAAAAATTAAGCAATATCATGTCACAAGATATTTTATCTGCATTACTCTATCATTGAAGAAAAACTATGTCTATCTGCCCTTCATTCCAGTTTATTAAAGAATCCTAAAAAAATGTGCCACTGTGACCACAAAAGGAATAAAGCAGCACCAAAATGTTTTTAACCTTGATTATAACAAGGAATGTTTCTTGATTGTAAAATCAGATTCTGATATAAGAAAAATTATAAAGGGTCATGTGACAATGAAGACTGGAGTAATGTCTGTCTTTCATTTAAAGGATTAAATCACATTTGATAATATGTTCAAAAAAAAATCCATGTCTTTTTAACTCTGAATAAATATATTTAGTTGAATTTAAAAGCTTTTATTTTTGTTCCATGGCCTAATTTCTTTTTTCCAAAAGCCCAAGTTGGTTGTACAAACAATGGTTTAAGAATTATACCACTGCATTGTTTTTATTGGCTACCTGATCTGCACTTGAGGACTCGTTCATTCTTTTAATTCTCCTGCCCTATCAAACAGGTGTTTTGGGCTCCCCCTCTCAAGATGATCTGAACTGCATCATCAACATGAAGGCCAGGAACTACCTCCAGTCTTTACCGCAGAAACCCAAGATCCCATGGAACAAGCTGTTTCCCAAAGCAGACAGCAAAGGTAGGCTCACACATTAGGATGTTCAGGAGTGTGTGATGAAACGATGGGTAAAATGTGTCTTGCAATAGTTGTCTCAGGTGTGTGTGTATTGCACGAGCCAGTCTGGCTGCATTGTGCAAGAATGTTTATTGAAACACTAGCAATCAAAAAAAGTTTACATCCTGGTATGCTTTTTCTCTAGACAGAAAATGTGCATTTTTCTTTGTTGTGCATGATTTATAGGCTGTATGTGTGATATTATAGATTTAAAGGTGTTGTTTACCCAAAAATAAAAACACCACCTATATGTTTCCAAGCTGTTTCTTTCTTCTGCTGAACACAAAAGAAGATATTTTGAAGAATGGTGGAAAACTGTAACCACAAAATATGTAATTTTGTGTTCAACAGAAAAAGAAACTTGTTTTGGAAGGTGAGTAAATGGTGAGATGGTGTAAATTTTCGGGTGAACTATCCATTTAACTTAATAGTATGGAACTTCCTTATGTACTGTACTTCTACCATTACATTTTCAGCTCTGGATTTATTGGATCGCATGTTAACCTTTAACCCTATCAAACGTATAACTGTGGAGGAAGCACTGGCCCATCCCTACCTGGAGCAGTACTATGACCCGTCTGATGAGGTATCCCTCTTCCCCTCTTCAGCTGTTACTGTTAGGGGCCTTCAATCTGCCATCTCTAAATTCCCATATCTGTTAGTAAAGTCTAATGGCGTTTTGCACTGTTTGCATATTTAGCCGGTAGCTGAGGAGCCCTTCACTTTCAACATGGAGCTGGACGACCTTCCTAAAGAGAAGCTGAAAGAGCTCATCTTTGAGGAGACAGCACGCTTCCAGGCCAACTACCAGGGCTCCTGAGAGACACAGGTACAAAATATATATAATGTTGAACCACTTAAAAATAACAATTGGTGCAATTTTATATTTTAAAAATGCAACTTTATAATTATGGCAGACATTTAAAAGATGTTTTTTCAACTTAATTTGAATCCCAAAAGTAATGTTTAAGAGGGTGTGATCAAATATCTTTTATTTTAATTATCTTGTGAATTTGACATGAACACTGTTTATTCTTGTTGAGCTGATCAATCTTATTTACCTAATTTAGACAACTACAATATTGTTAACTAACAACTTTAATGACATTTATTGATTTTTCTATGTAACTTAGTAAAAAGGCCAGTGAAAAGAGACTGATAGGGACTAGCATTAGCACATCTTTGGTTATTGATTGATGCGTTGATCATTGTTGTTAATGAAGCCAGCTTTTTAACAAAAAAATATCCATGTATCAACACCATATGACTTAAGTTAACTGTATTACTTCATAATTTAGGTGGATTGAAAAAAAATTGAAAGTCCCTTAACAACAAAAGCTATTGTTGTCTGTTCTTGGGTGAACTATACCTTTTTTTTATTTATTTCATTATGAAATGTATATTTAAAATAATCCTTTTGATAATTTTTTTAGCAGGTTTGTTTGCATATGGCATCAAGCGATATTTAATGTAAACCACTTTCATTTTAATATCATCTTCACTTAAATATGTTCTTAAATTAAGCATAACTTATTTTAATTTGTAGAATTAACTATGTTTAAAGCTGATTGCCACTGATGGTCCGTTATCCTATTTTTTAAAATGTATTTATTTTTGCAGTCATCACGGAGAATAAGCGAGCAGTACGGAGTCCCATCTAAAGAAAACTCCAGACGACCTGCGAAAAACATATACATGCATATATACATAAAAAAAAGATAAAAACCAAGATAAAAAAAAAAGCAAAAATGTACATTTTAAAAACTTCAGCTTTGTTTTATCTGTCCATCTCTTTTCTTGCTGTGGGCTTTGGGCTTCTAACATCTTATCATAACGCCATTAATGGGGGCCGTCAGACTCACTATTCTCATCACATCCCTCACACAGCTCCTGCTCTCTATCTCTCTCTTTCTCTCCAACAATTACATCTTTCACCCTTTCTGTCAATACCCTTCTTCTCTCTCTCTCTTTCTCTCTCTCTCTCTGTCGAGGATCTGTCTCTCTTTTCTGCTCTGTGGTGTTTCGGGTGTTGTTAGTTTTTTTTTTTTTTTTTTTTTTAATTCATTCCAACAGAGATGGAGAGAGAGCATTTCTAGGATGGGCACTGACCGGTGTGTGTGTATATATATATATATATAAGTGGTTTTGAGTTTCATTGGAGTATTGTAAGTCGGCGATCTGTTTGTATACTGTAATTTGAACGTTACGATCAGTTACAAATCGTGTTTTGTAATGTTGGGAATTTCTATTTGAATATCTTTTGAAAATATAAAGTCATTGCTTGTGTTTTTCTTTCTTTTTTTATTCATTCAAAGTTACATTTATTGAGCTTGGACTTTTTTGTTGCGAGGAGGATTGTTGAGGAATATAGTAAACTGTAAGAGCAGGATGAATGGAGGAAATGGAGAGCGAGATGGAGTTGTATCATCTGCTGTAAAATATCACGTTCTACTGTCGAGACTCGTTCTTGCCAATGTTCTTGGGAAATTTAAGCCATCAGTATCATGTTTTCTTGCTTTAATGCTGGCTTCTCTTCTGGCTCATCTGCTCATTTCTGCGCGCAGACCTTCCGTTTTCGAGTGTTTTTGTTTTGGGTTTTTTTTTTTCTCCAAAGGGGGTTGATGTACTGATTTCTTTGTGAATAACAATAGTTGTCATTGGTTACCATGTCCATGGCTACTGTTGCCATGATTCCTTTCTGATAAGTCACACATCGTTCCTCATATTCTGGCTTTGTTTCTTGCAGACATCGGTCCCTTGCTGCGTTTCTTTTTCTTTTTTTCTCCTCCTCATCGTCCTTTTGTCTCTTTGTCCCGGAGTGATTGAGGAATCATAGCCAAGCTTAACACTTTCAGAGCCATAGCACATTTTCTCTCATTCCCTCCCTGTGATGTCAGAACTTTTCAAAGGGCTTTTCCACAGGGCTTGCTGACCTCATGCCTCTCTCATGCCTGTGATTGGCTCACCTTGTGTTTTATCGGACTTAACCTGCATGCATTGCATCTTAGATGTAACAACCTGCCTTTTATTATACGTCCGTTTTTTTAAGGAAACCGTCATTGCTTTTGGCCAATCGTGGATGAGGAAAAGCATGTTCAAGTGGGCAGAGTTTAAATGGCACAGTGTGTAGCTGTTTTGCATAAATACAGGGTGTGATTTGCATAAATTAATACCACCCCCTTTCAAAATCGAGGAAATTAACCCCGCGTATCATTTTTCAATCGGTGCACCTGCACTTTGTGTCTCATGACCAAATGTTTTGCTTTCGTTTCGGTTTTTAGTGCAATTTTGTTTTATTCTATTCCTGTAACAAAGGGTTTCTGCTTTCTATGCTATTGTCATATATTAAAAAAAATTCTTTAATCCTTCAAATGTTAGGGTAAAGGGCAATGGCGGTCGGTCTTTCACGTCCCGTGTCTGTCTGTACGTCTGTTCTTTCCTACCAGAAGCTGCTCTTCTCTGCTTCCTCGTGAGGAGTGGAGATCATCCCGCTCTTTGATCTGAGGGAAACAATTCATTACCAAGAAAAGGTTTATTTATATTACTGTATTGTCAATGGCAATGATATACTTATTGTTAATGGGACCATGGGGACTGTCAACAGTCTTACGCACACACACAAACACACACACATTTTCGGATGTATTTCTCACATGTAAACCTGCACGCATACAGTATGATTTCCTAAAGCCTGCAAAGGAGGCAGATATCATAATGTCTTTTTAATGGCTGTTATTATAATTATTGCTGGTGTTTTATTGGTGAGGTCTTTTTTATTTTAAAATCTGAAAAGGGATTCAAGAACTTTTTGTCCTTTAAAAAAAAAAAAAAGTATGTTTTGCATTTCTTTCATTTGTTCGCTTTGGGTGTTGAAGAAAAAAAATTGGCTGTTCACTCTTTCTGAAGTCTATTTTTTTCCCTGAATCTTATGAGGAATTATTTTAAAAGATGATAATGATATGGGTAGTTTGTCAAGAGAAATGAGCTATGGATGGTTATAGTCTATGTATATGCTTATGGGTATAATAAATTAAACGATTAACAAAAACAGAATTATATACATATATAAAATAAAATTCATGATACTGTAAGTGTGTTGGGTGTTTTTTTGTTTTTTCACCTATTTTTTGTGAAAAAATGTACTAAAATCCAAAACTCAATTTTTATTTATGTATATATATATATATAAGAAAAGAAAGTTGAAGAAAAGCGGTATACTTGCAATGGATACTGGTTTCCAACATTCTTCAACATATCTTTTGTGTTCAATAAAAAGAATTATAATAATAATCTAAAAACTAGTTAGAAGGTCAAGGGTGATTTAAGGATGACAGAATTTTAATTTTTGGCTCAACTATCCCTTTGACACACTAAACATGAAAAACACCACATATATATATACATGCATGCGTACACACACACACACACACACATCACTTAGAAGTTTTTGTTCTTTTGTTGATTTGATTGTTTGTATTGTCTGAGTTGAGTCTTCAGTCATTCTCAAAAATCATCTAAAAAGATTGATCTCTTTTGTCAACAATGATTACACACTATTTTGTTTCCTAAGTACTGTAGCTCCAGTAGTTGAATGTTAGCACTATAGTGCATTTTCTATGTATTTTTTATATACATATGAACACCAACGTTCTTTTATCTGTGCTCTACTTAATCTATTACTTTTTTTGCATTAAATTAAGTAGGATTTGTCATATTTTTATCCTTTTGTTACGTTGATTACTAATGACTTGCTCATTTATAAGTCATTTTTGGATTAAAGCATCTACCAGAGGATTGAATTTAAATGTGTATATCCAATTAATTGGAAGGACTTTTATATATTCAAACGATTTTTAGAAATAGTTCATATTCTTCTTAAATGTGTCATTATTTTATGTATAAAATTGGTGACACTTCGCAATGAGCTTACGTTACATAACATGAAAAATGCTTCTGAATAGTCTAAGTTTAACTTGTATTAATGAAGCTAACATGACTTAATGAACACTGTTGTCACAGATTAATACATACCGTTACAAATTTAATAGTATAATTCATGTGCTGAGTTATGCATCTTAATTTTAAAAAAAAGAATTTTATGTTACAACAGAATTGTCCACATGCACATGCACATGTTTGTATTCAAATATAACGTCAGTGTGGCAGAATTAATGAGATTTTTATTTGTGCTAAATTATCCCATATTTTTAGCATTAGCAATAGATCCTAATTATCTTTTCTCCTTCTAAGAGTATTAACAATATGTTGAATATGTAATTATGATCTTGTGTAGTTAATTATGACCAGATTATGATCATGACTAGCTGGAGGGTTTGTTCTGTGTAGCCTATTGTGAAATAATTAGTGTCACTGTCATTTGCCTTTGTCATATTAGTTTAATCAAAAGCTACAGAATTTTTGATGGAAAAATAAAGCATGGATGTCCACGTCAAGTTTTAACCTGAGCCAAAGTAAACTTTCTTCCAGGTTAATGTTTAGTTATTTTATGGCTAATGAATCCACTTAATATATTCCATGAGGTTCCACTCCTTGTTTTAAGACGTTTACCTTTCTCTCCACAAGTTGTCTGTCCAGTTGTACCACTCCTCTGCTTGATCAACATGTTTCAGCACGGCTCGAGAATTTAGCTGCGAGGTATTTTGAAGGCTCTAGAAGACATATCAAACTCTTTTGGGAGTGCTTGCATTCTAGTATGCCAAATTCAAATACAGGAGAAAAGCTGTGACCTAATACACAGATTCACTGCAATTTTGTTGAAATGAAGCGGGTGAATCAATGGTTTTAATGAAAGCAGCTTTCCTGTACAACAAAAAACGTGCAAATTATTATCTCCCACTGCCCCACGTTCCATCTGTCTCTGCCTCCCTTTTGTTGTTGGGTAACAGTCTCTCAGCGAATCTATACAAAACCAGAACAATAGAAACCCAAAGTGTTCTGCTGACGGGCAGCACAGAGAGCGTGTTTACATTTGTTTTGTGTGCGCATTGCTGTGAGTTTACGTTTATCCCACATTAAGCCTTTGCTATGCACTGAAATGTGTGTGAACATGAATACTGAGCATCCTCATCTACTTATGACCAACTGTTGCAGTGATACAGAAATGACAACAGCGCCATGTGCTGTCCTGCTGTTATTTCCCTTCATTTTCACTGTATACACTCTTGAAAATAAAGGTTTTTACTGGCGTGGATGGTTTCATGAAGAACATATTCATTCCACAAAAGGTACTTTAGATTATGAAAATGTTCTTTACACTATAGACAGTAGTTCTTTGAGGAATCCAGATCTTCTGTGGAATTGCTGCAAAACTAAGTGTAGTGATGTGATGAATTGCATATTTAGAGGGATTGTATAATTATTTACTCACCCGCCACTTGTTTCAAACCTGTTTCTTTCTTCTGTTGAACACAAAAAATAATACTGAAGAATCTAATAAACACTGTGTTAATGAAGGTTAACACAATAAATACTGTAGCAAATTTAACGCATTCTTGCACTATGGATGTTAAGGGCAGCTTTCCAAAATGCTGTCAAATTCATCATGAAGAAAATTAAAAGCCTTACCACTTGAATGTGACTAAATCATGAGGAAATTTAAATTTCTGGGTGAACTATCCCTTTAAACCGGTTTTTGGTTCTTCCTGGCACCTTTCTTCTTATTCTGAAGAGTATGCTAAACGTTCTCTATATTGGCATTGATGGCTCCATGTTCTTGTAACTTCTTAAAACTTACTTTGGATAACCAAAAATGTTTTTTCTATATATGACTTTCTCCTTTTAGTAAGTTCTGGCCACAATTTACTTAAAGTTTTTATTTTTTTTTTAATTCTTTTCTGAAGATTTGAAGTCCGGTTTCCCCCACAAGTCCAAAGACATGCGGTACAGGTGAATTGGGTAAGCTAAATTGTCTCTAGTGTATGGGTGTGTATGGATGTTTCCCAGTGATGGGCTGCGGCTGGAAGGGCATCTGCTGCGTAAAACATATGCTGGATAAGTTGGCGATTCATTCCGCTGGCGACCCCGGATTAATAAAGGGACTAAGCCGAAAAGAGAATGAATGAATGAAGATAGTTTGAAGAATGTTGGAAACCTGTAATCACTCACCTCCATAGTAAGAAATACTATGGAAGTCAATGGTTACTTTTTTCTAACATTTTTTTTCAATGTATTTCATTTTGTGTTCAGCAAAACAAAAAATCATGAAAAACCTCAAACTTTTTCATTTGTGGCTGAACTGTCCCTTTAAGAATGTGTTCCAACAACTTTATTTGCTCCCTTTCTTTAATATTTTGGCCACACTGACTTTCCCCCTAATTAAACTACAACAAGAGAACAAATAATTATAGAGCAGAAATTATTTAACCGTTATTACACATTTGTCCTGCTAGGTCTGTTAAAACTGAGGCATACCTGCACATTAACACACACACACACACACACACACACACACACACACACACACACTTCAAAAATTCAAACAGACTGCATTCCAAAACAGCCTCTGACTGTCTCCAAAAAGGAGGGGGGAACGTTAAAATACAAAGAGTGCAACTATCATTGACTGACTCATTACTGAAACACAACTAGTGAGAAAGATTTCATTGTTGAGGTCTGAGTCTGTGGTGGAGGTGTTTTTGATATTTTATTGGGGGAACAGATGTGCCTTTGCCTTGCAGTCTAGTTTTGAGTTGGCGCTTATTGGGCAACATTGCTTTCTAAGTAATGTAATCGGTATTGGCCAGGTGAAGGTTGACAAGGGAGTGGCTGAGAAACTGTAAAGGAGAAACACGAGAGAGAAGGAGAAGATAAGGAAAGACATATTGGCATCAGCACTGAAGACAGGTGCAGATATACTGAAATAACTAAACCACAGGGAGTCTTGGTAAGTCCATGATGCAAATAATTATTCAGTTAATCATTGAAATGAAACAGTATGTTCCTGTTTGCACTTGTTGCTTTATGTCTGATAAGTACACGGTAAAAAATATCCGTTAATTAACCGTTTCTGTATTTTGTGATTCACAAGTGTTTTTCATTTATTTACGGTTGTGCATTACATTATGGGATATTGATCTCTGCTCTGTCGACTTTTGATGTTGAAAATTAAACTCTACAGTTTAACAAAGTGACCCCTATTGACAATTTAGTAGTTTTAAATGATATAATGTTTAATGAAATAATATATAGAGAAATAAGTCTGTAAAATAGCAGAACATGTACTGGCAGTTTATTACAAGGTGTTTTGACGCATAATCACCAACCAATAAATCATTTTAACCTATTACAATAAAGTCAATTTGTCGAACTTTTCAAGGTTAAAAGTTGTTGGAAGAAAGATCAAGTTCCCATAATGCAATTCAAAAGCATAAATAAACCGGGAAATAAGAACATGAATCATAAAATATGGAAAACTGCTAATTTATGGATATTTTTTAATCTTTTTACATTAAATTCATATTCTAATAGTTCAAAAAAAGCAAAATAAAAAAGCAAAGAATTATTTGTATTATAATCAATGTGTTGTATACATACATATGTATATCTCTTATCTACCTTTCTTACTATTTGTTTTTATATAATTGTTTTATATTTATTTAATAAATTAAGAAAACAAAAATGTATGTAAATAAATGATATGACAAAAAATGTTTTTATGTCATGACACAAAAAGATCATGAGAACAAATGTTTTTATGTTACTTTAGCTTAAGTTAATCAGATTCCAACTATTTTTGAGTACTTAATATTTTTAGTCTTGATGTAAGTTTAGATGACAAAAACAATTCATTTGATGCAACAAATATTTAATAAAACGAACAAAATGGTGAATTATGGTAATGATCTAACAAAGTATTGAATGCATAAGTTATTTGTGGCTATAAAATGTGTGATCAAATTGGTAAAGTGTTTTACCTATATTTAGTGTCTTCTGTAAATCATAGTAAAAACATAGTCATTAATAGTCATCATTTATAGTCATTATTTTTGTTCAATAACTTCTCAATTTTATCTTATGATCTATACTGATGTTTTATTAAATTTACACAAAACATAGATAAGTCAACATATATCTGAGTCAATATAAGTATTGAACACGTCACCATTTTTCTCAGAAAACATATTTCTAAAGGTGCTGTTGACTTGAAATGTTCACTGGATGTTGGTGACAACCAAAGAAATGCATATATGCAAAGAAACCAAATCTAATTAGTTTACAAATGAAGTTATGCTTAATAAAAGGAAATGACTGTATTGAAGTATTGAACACATGAAGAAAGGAAGTCCAGACAGCAACTAAAAGCTCTCAATAGTTATTCAGCAACCCTCTGCCCTCATTGTAAATGAATATTAGCTGCTTTAGTCCAACATCTACATTATCAGGATGATGAAGATGAAACCAGGGTGGTCATTTCAGCAAGACAATGATCCAAAACAGCCAAGGAAACTCTCAAATGGTTTCAGAGAAAGAATATATGGCTGTAGAATGGCCCAGCCAATCACCTGACTTGAATCCAATATAAAATACAAAATAAAGATCAGATTTAATAGACGAGACCCAAAGAACCATCAAGATTTTTACACCCTGTTAAAGTCTGCGAGAATCACACCTGAGCAATGCACATGACTTCATTCTCCATATGAGAGGCGTCTTTAAGCTGCCTACACCAAAAAAAGCCTTTTATATGAAATATTAAATACGTTTCAGTAGTTCAGTACTTTCTCCTTGTGTAAATCTATTGTTATTACACATTTTTCAGATTTTTGTTTGTTTTGTTTGATTTTTATGTTTGCATTATTATTATTTGGGTTTTTACCAAAATCTGGTTCAATTTCATGTCAACAGCTCCTTTAGAAACATTATTCCCTGGAAAAAACGTAGATTATTCCAAAACACCTCAGATATATATCGTAAAAGCCTATATAAGCATAAAGGAACATTTTATCTGGAAATATAAGATGATTAGGAAATTCTGCCATCTAAAAATCAATTCTATCCTGAATGCTTGTGATTATCAGGTTATTAGGATGATTGTGCATTTTACTGACTAATTGGTTGAAAGATCTGCTACATTTTGTTGCACTTAAAAAGGATAACCTACAGTATAAATACAAAACTAAAAGACTGCCATACAATTTTAAATGTTCTTAAACGTTTTCTGAAAAATAACCTTATCTACATACGCAAGGATAGACAATGCTCATTTTCTTATGTGTGTATGCTGTGTTTTTGTATATGTAAAGTATCTGTTTTGTCTGTCTTAGTCCTTTAGTAAAACCTGAAATTTTGGATGCTTTAAGGGTTGTGTAAATATATACTTATAATTTTCCATGTATTTCTTTCTTTCAACAAAAGCATGTTTCAAATGCTGGCATTAACTTAACATTTAGATGCTTGTTATTCTTTTCAATAATCAAAATGTTTAAAATGTTAAAAAGAAAACATTTTCTTGAAAGGTCAGAGTTGAGTTTCTGCGTAGAGTCCTCATCGTCCTCATTGTTTTGGGAAATATGGCGAGCTGCCTGTACTACCTGCTGCCGGCGGTAGGGGGCTACGCGCTCACTTCACTCTACTTCCTGAAGAACCCGCACATTCTCCACAAGAAGAAGCAGACCGCTTTCCACTGCACACACATCTCTCACAGAGGAGGTACATCTGAAAATATGACCCATATTACGTTTAATTTATAATAATAGCGCTGCAGCTGACTGTTATCATTAAAATGAATCAAATGCTTCTCCTTGCACTTGCTGCTCAATTGATGACAAAATAATTAAAGGGGTAGTTCACTCAAATTGAAAAATAGCTCACCATTTTAAACCTTTGTGAGTTTCTTTTTTTCTGTTGAACACAAAAGAAGATCTTTTGAAGCTGAAAACTTGTAATCACTGAAAGAAAAGTCAATGGTTACAGGTTTCCAGCTTTCTTCAAAATATATCCTTTTGTGTTTAAAAGAAGAAGAAAATCAAACTGTTTTGGACCAGGGTGAGTAAATGGTGACTGGTTTTTCATTATTCGGATGAACTTGCCCTTTAATCACACGATATCAAAAGTTACAAACTTTCTGATTAACCATAAATGCATATTTCAATCATATATTCAGAAATCCAGGGAAGTCTAAACTTGTCTGAAGTCTGAAAAGGATATAAACCCGAATGAACAGTGTTGGATAATGTTGTGTCTGTGGCAGCATGTGTGAATGTTTTGCTCATGTATAAAGCTGGTTAATGTGTGACTGAGGAAGTGATTTGGGGAATGGATATGTTTGTTTGTCTGACCTCCTGCTCTCTGTCCTCAGGTTCTGGTGAAAGGATCGAGAACACTATAGAGGCCTTCACGCAGTGAGTATCTAGTACTCAAAAGTTCTCTCAGCGAAAATAATTAAGAGCGAATGCAAAATATGTAACTATTATAAAGATTCTGTTGAATAATCTTCGTTGCATAGGTTTTGATGCTCAGACAACACAAGTTTAACAAGTATTTATACCACAATTATACCACAAGAAATCGCAATGGAAAAGAATGCAATCATAACACCATTCTGTGATGTTAAAAAACCTTTTTAGACAAGTGTCCTTTGATACCAAGCAATTACACCATTATAACAATGAGGAAAGGAGGAAAATTAACTCAAAACATTCTGGGTTGTTTTAACCCAATGCTGGGTCAATTATATAAAACCCAACATCTGGGGTAAAATTGTAACTTTAATTGATTATTATTGATTTATTACATCAATAAAGCAATAATAACAATGATTAATGGAATGATTAATAGAAATAACTCATAATGAAATGATTTTATATATATATATGATCATTCTAAAAATGACTAATGACTATAAATGAAAACAATAAATAATAATTTCATATTAAAAACATGCATGTTGCTAAGAATACTCAGATCCTTCAGTGCTTTCAGATTGTTTTAACCCAACATTGGGTCAAATATGGACTGATTTTGTGAATACATTTTTTTCCATCAAAATTAAATGACACTTTTTAACCCAATGGTTGGGTTCGACCATATTTGACCCAACTTTGGGTTAAAACATGAAAACGTTTTTTTGTTTGTTTTGTTTTGATACGACTGGTCATTTCTTCTGATCACTCCTTTCTATTCACAGTATTTTTAAATTAATTTGTCCTAAATCTTTTTAAGCACAAATCGTTTTATTTCTTTATTGAAGAAATAAACTTTCATTTATTGTTGACAGAACTAGAATAGTTTAAAATTATGACATCACAGTTTAATAAAAATGGTTCATACCACTCATTCATACTTAAATAAGTTATTCATAATGAAAAGCATACATTTTTATTCATTATTCACTTCGCCCACCTCAACTGTCTGTCTATTTTCTCTGTTTTTCTGTCAGTGCTGTTGAAGTGGGCACAGAGATGCTGGAGCTGGACTGTCACTTGACTAAAGATGGTCATGTGATGGTTTCCCATGATGAAAACCTCCTGCGACAGACTGGACACGACATCTCCATCTCCTCTCTAAACCTGGAGGTCAGAGGTCAAGGTTCACTCTTTCTTTTGATATTCTGCACTGCTTTCCATGTACTACTACAAGAGACTTGTATGTAAACCAAATTGTTTGTTAACCCTCTGTTACTTTTCTGTTACTGTTTAGTTTTCTGTTACTATTAACATTTTTTCCTTTTTTCTTGATCAAAATTGCAATAAATGATGTAAATGGTTTGGTGCTTGCTATACGAACACTCATGGACATGATTTAAAAGGTTAAATGGTCCACCAAAATCAGTCACACATTGTTCACACACTGCTCACAAATGGAGGTGAACAGGAGGAAATGTTTAGTTCTCCACTCAAACATAATCTTACAGAATGCTCATTATGTGAAACATGGCTTGTTTAGATTTATGGTTTATGATTCAAGTCTGTGCTTGACTTGTGACAGTTTAAGCTCTATGCTCAAAATGCTGTTAACAGGCTATAACTTGATTTTGTCTACTACATACAATTGAAGTCAAAATTATTGGCCCTTATGTAAATTTTATTTCTGTTTCAAATATTTCCCAAATGATGTTTAACAGACCAAGGAATTTTTAAGAGTATTTTCTTTGAATATGTTTTCTTCTGGAGAAAGTCTTATTGGTTTTGTTTTGGCTAGAATAAAAGCAGTTTTTAATATTTTAAAAACCATTTTTGGGTCAATATCCCTTAAGCAATATATTTTTTGGATTGTCTACAGAATAAACCACTGTTATACAATAATGTGCCTAATTACCCTAACTTGCCTAATTAGCCTAGTTAAGCCTTTAAATGTCACTTTAAACTGAGTACTAGTGTCTTGAAAAATATCTAGTAAAATATTCTGTACTGTCATCATGGCAAAGATAAAAGAAATCAGTTATTAGAAATGGCCTCACAGTGGCGCAGTGGGTAGCACGTTCGCCTCACAGCAAGAAGGTCGCTGATCGCTGGTTCGAGCCTCGGCTGGGTCAGTTGGCCTTTCTGTGTGGAGTTTGCATGTTCTCCCTGTGTTGGCGTGGGTTTCCTCCGGGTGCTCCGGTTTCCCCCACAAGTCCAAAGACATGCGGTACAGGTGAATTGGGTAAGCTAAATTGTCCGTAGTGTATGAGTGTGAATGGGTGTGTATGGATGTTTCCCAGAGATGGGTTGCAGCTGGAAGGGCATCCGCTGCGTAAAACATATGCTGGATAAGTTGGCGGTTCATTCCGCTGTGGCGACCCCAGATTAATAAAGGGACTAAGCCGAAATGAAAATGAATGAATGAATGAATGAATGAGTTATTAGAAATGAGTTATTAAAACTATTATGTTTAGAAATGTGTTGAAAGCAATCTTCTTTCTGTTAAACAGAAATTGGGGGGGAAATAAACAGGGGACCTAATATTAAAGGAGAGCTAATAATTCTGACTTCATCTGTAAATACAATTTAGCACATCATATACAAATAATGAATAAATAAATATTATTGAACTTAAAAAAAAATATTTTTTTCACCACAGGATTCGTTTTTTAGTTCATCACAGGATTAGTTGTGGATGTCTCTAAATAATTATTTACATTTTTCAGGACTTGCCACCTTATAAAGAGACACTCGAGGTCACCTTCAAAACAGGTGTGTGTTTTCCTCAAAACAATCTTTATTCATCTTTACCAGTACAATGATTACACTCTTAATAATTCTCTTTACACAGACCACTTCAGCACTGGATCTGATAGAAAATTAGCATTATTAGAGGATGTTTTTCGCAAATTTCCTCACACAGCTGTAAACATTGAGGTGAAAGAGAACAACACCGTGCTGATTGAAAAGGCAAGGACTTAACTTATACATCAATACCTGAACAAAAAAAATAAACCTAATATTTTTGTTTTAATTTTGCAAGCATATTTTACTATTTACTAAGCTTTTATTTATTTTTTTATGCTTCTCCCTCTCTGTTATATCCAATAACATTGTACATTATTATGCACTGT
The DNA here is from genome assembly GCA_903798125.1 of Danio choprae. Classification (NCBI taxonomy): domain Eukaryota; kingdom Metazoa; phylum Chordata; class Actinopteri; order Cypriniformes; family Danionidae; genus Danio; species Danio choprae. The sequence continues at coordinate 11,864,233 of CAIGQW010055694.1, read as the reverse complement.
CTCTTTCAGATATCTGAGCTTGTAAAGCAATACAACAGAGAAGGAATCTCAGTTTGGGCCTCTGTTGAATCCACCATCATGAAGAATTGTCGCAAAATAGTGCGTGTGCACTTATGTCCCTCTCTGCAGGCTTTGTTTCAGTAATAAATAGCCTACATACTTGTCATTTCCTACATGTTCAGCTCTGTTTCCTTTTGTGTCAATGGTAGAACTCCTCCATGCCCTATATGTTCTGTGCGAAGCGGGTTTTACAGCTGCTCCTGCTCTACTACACCGGCCTCCTGCCATTTGTTCCTCTTGGAGAGAGTTTCCTGCAATTCTATTTCCCACCAATCTTCAACAAGTCTGTATTCATCAAATATTTCCATGTGTAATATGTTTATGCCAATCACGCAGATCTATATTCAAGAACTCTTTTCTACAGGGAATACATACCTGACACAGAGATTCTGAAAAGCAGACTGGTCATCTTTTTAATCGAAAGGTAACGTATCTAAGTAGTATCAAAATACATTCACAGGCCACTTTATTATGTACACCTCCTCAACGGCACATTTACACAAATATCTAGTCAGTTAACCAGAGAGCAGCAAATCAGTTTAGTTAGGCATGTAGATGTTTTCAGGACAATCCGATGGGGAAGAAAGGTGATATAAAGGGTTAATTCGCCCAAAAAAGAAAATTCTGTTATTAATTACTCATTCCCATGTGGTTGACCTTCATTTATCTCCACAACTAATCTAATTAATCAACTAATCAAACTAAACAAATTACAATATTTTAGATGATATGTGAGAGCTCTCGTTCTCATCCTACACAGAGAGCAAGGGTTCTGAGATGTTCAAAGTCTAGAAAAGGAACCAAAAACATTGCCAAAATTTTCCAGGTGACTTGCACGTTAGGACGTTAGGTTCATACAAAACGATTAGAGTCAGCAGCCCAAAATGCAAGCATCATATTGCTTGTAGTAAACGTGCCTCGATTTGATGAAGAAGACATAGACTGTAAACTGACAGTTTTCTGTGTTTTACATGTTTTGTGGCAGACTGACAATGAGAAAAGCGATGTTCAAGCACCTCAGAGACCGAGGAATTCAGGTTTCAAATCACCTTATGTTCTTAACAGTATTTTGAGCAACTAGATTTCTCAGAAAAACCAAGCCTCACATGATTTCTTTCTGTTTTTTTATAGATTCATCTGTTTGTTTGTAATGAGGAACAGGACATTGATGCTGCATTTGCCGCAGGAGCAACAGGAGTCATGACTGACTATCCCACCCTGTTATCAAACTATATTAGAAGGCGCAAACAAGCCACGTGATCAAACACAAACGAACCCTTGTACAGTTAAACACGCTCTGTACTAACGCTGTTTGTCTTTAAACATGCAGCCAAGTTTATTTTTATGCCGCTATCACTTTATTAACGTTGGCAATAAATCATAGCACAGTGGTCAGATGAAAATTGGTTTATGGGATTATTCATGGGACAAGTTATGTGACTAGGAACACACATAAAATAAAAGGACATATTCCACCAGTGGACTGTTTTAATGGTGTGGTTTTTATTGTATTATCCCACCATTATCAGTGCATGTTTATTGTGGTTTTCAGCCAGTCAGTGTCTTTTTAGCGCCTCCCAGCCCATGCTTATAAACAAACATTATCCAACTTCTGTGAGAGGCCGTGCAAAGTCCATCAGCTGTACCCAATAGGGGATTAGTAAACATAAAAGTCTGCATTGCTTTTTTATAATGAAAAACACATTATCCTTCAATAAAGCTTTTTATGTCATATAGAACGATGGTGAGCAGGTTTCTGTCAGACTTAAAGATATTTTAATTATCAATTAACATTTCTATAGCCTTCAAAAGGTCTTAAATCAGAACATAAAGAAATATGGCATTGCATGTTGCACAGACTTCAATAAAAGGAAAACTTTCTCACAATTTCTGTTTATACACATGTAATGTAATCATTTTAAATCAAGATGCAAAATGAGGAGGTTAGAAATTTAACAAAGCTATTTTAATTATATATAAATAAAAAAAAGT
>CAIGQW010055694.1:11824690-11862081 GCA_903798125.1 Danio choprae | reverse complement strand
TTCAAACAATAAATGAACTATAAAAGTAATTGATGCTTGGAACATTTCAAGTATTTTTTTATCTTTTAAGTGTTGCTAATACACTACAACTCGTGCTTGCCATAAATTTACCTATACCTAACATATTTATGTGTTTCGTTCCCTTCAAAATACTCATTAAAGTTTAGATAATTGGTCTTAAAGGGCCTTTAAAGACTTATATTTACCTCCATAAACCTGCAGAAACCCTCTAAATGGGTTTCATAATACAAGTAGTTAATTTTAAACCGCCTACGTGCCTTAATTACCATGCAAACAACACAGATACAAAAATCGTCACATCTGAAAGAAGCGATAAGATGAAAAATGACCAAAAACACGAGGGCTTTGTTTTTTTCCACTCGTCGAAACGCTTTTAACGCAACTGTAAAGTTCAGGTGACTTCAAACACACGGAAAGACCGCGTCTGATTGGCTGACCTATATTCTTGACGTCTCTCTCTGGATTCTGATTGGTCGACGGCGGTTTGTTTTGCGCCACATGACGTATAAGAAACTTCCTCAGAAAATACAGTAAACAAACCTACGGATTACATTCGGTTGAGACGTGTTCTGCACAGTAGCTTGCCTAAATTTTGGAAATAGCTAAGTTTGTGGTTGACGAAACGCGGCGAGGACATTACAGCAGGTCGACAGAGGGGACACAAAGGAGGGAGCAGTAGGAAAAGCGCAGCGTGCCGTTTGTTTGGTTGAGTGCGCTCGATTGGAGACCGCGCAGGCTTCATGCCGTTGAGTTGAGCGCGCTTCTCTTCTGGCGACAATACTGCGATCAGCGTTTGTCTCGAAGAAATCACATACATCCAGGTGAGTCAATTTTCATTGCTGTGAATAATTTCAAATGGAGGGAGTAGAAACGGTCCTAACGTGCAAGGGCTTCGCGCATGGATATAAGAGTGTATATCATGCATAGTTTGCGTAGAGACTGTATTTTCTTGCTTATGTTTAACACATTAACGTTGGTTGGATAATGATACGTGAATTCAGTATGCAACCAGTCGGGCGTGTTGTTGCTGTTCCATGAGATTTGGGAAGTCCGACTCAGTTTAGTGAATCGGTTCTTTTGGACAGTTTGCAAAACGATTCAGCGATTCTTTTAAGCTGTGACGTTATTACGTCATTGCGCGTTCCCTGATATACTTTTTGTATTTTTATTCGGCTTTCATATATGATGTTATTGCGTATTTCTGTACTTGATACTTCAACTCTAAGTATAATTTCAATTCACATATTAAATAACGCTGGCATTTAATTATTATTATTATTTTTAGCAAAAATATCCTGTTTTGATCAAAATAGCGAAGTATCTTGTAACTGCTATATAAGATTTATTCTACTGCAGATTCACTGAATATCAACCTTCGTGGCTCATTGCGAATCTGTTTTGTTCTAGTGAATCATTGAAAGCACTCGACTCGTATGAACGATTCGTGTATGTCGAGATTCCAGCTGCATTGAGGGCCGTTGTGTATTCCATATGATCTGAAACTAAAATCGTTAGCATTTCTTGCCCATATTTTTAAGAACAATTTCGACTATTTTATGACCTAATGTTTTGTCTAAAGCTGTATTTATTACAGCATACCATAGTTATCCATTACCTCTCACCCCTGTTTACCCTCGTGCCTGGCGGGCCATATATGGGGGAACTAAAGAGTGGGCAGCCAAGTAAAGTAGGTCATGAGGATGTTTCCTTTTTGCTGGTTTATCTCTGAATCAGGATACGAGATTATTTTTTTTGATGATATTAAAGTCCTTTTCATATGCAAAAACAAACTGACTGCTATGTGTCCCGTTCAACAAGCATAATATTAGTGTCACAACATTTTGTTTACTTTGAAGTTAACAACATTACAGGTTGGTGATGTCGATACCATGCTTTCTAACTACGCACAGCTATTAGGCAATCCTGCTATGATCTATTTTGGCAGTCAAAGCTGCTTTGTAGCCTTTGCCTTCGTGGTGAAATGTGGATATGAGAATAGGCAGCAAGGTTTGCAGATATTATTCAACACTGTTTTTGTGTGTTTTTCTAAGACATGGTGAAACAGACCAAGGCCAAAACTTTCCAGGCCTATCTGGACTCTTGTCATCGTCGCTACAGCTGCGTCCACTGCCGGGCACACCTGGCCAATCATGATGACCTCATTTCTAAGGTGAGAGTTTCTTTGTGTGACTTGTGGCACGTTTACAGCTAGATTTGTTTTGCATTAAAAGCTCACTTCTGCCTTTTTCTAGTCCTTTCAAGGGAGTCAAGGACGAGCTTACCTGTTCAATTCTGTGTGAGTATGGCTGCTTTCAAATTTCAAGATAAGCTTTTTTTTTGCCTCTTGATGTATTCTATTATTAACTTGAAATGTGACTAAAACTAGGCACAAGTTATACACTGATGTATACTCAAATTTTTCACTATTATTAAATCCTAAGCATAGTCTATAGTGTGGAAAAGGGCATAACAAATGAATTAGGTACTTGCTTAACTCCATGAAGACACAGGGTTGTATAATGTCTTTTGCGTAACCTTTTTTTTTTTTCTTTGGGTAATTTAGTAACCCTCCAAAGATTTAATAACTCCAATGCACATTTTTTTGGTCAGAACATTGGCAAGCCTTTTAAAAGGATTTTAATAGCAACATCAATTTAGATTTTTTTTTGTTTTTGTGAAACACCGCATAGTATGAATACCTTGTTGTTGAGTGCTTTGACAACATCTCATAATAACAACATGTTGTGTTAGCAGGGAGATCGTAGGTTTACATAATGGAATCCTATTGAATGTGTTTGTGAAAGTCTGTGTAAGTGATTGGAAGTGGACAAGCTCAATTTTTCAGAGCCCATTTATACTCGTTTAATTTTGTCCACTTATAATCAGATTAACAAAATAAAAACATTTTAATACCAGCTGTAAATGGACCCGATTCATATTGAATGCAAAAGATTTGATTATGCAGACATGTACTGGCTAGTATTTCTGTTGGTGTGTTTTTATTTAGGAAATTAGATCCCATGAATTCATGAAATGGTTGGTTTACTTGTGATTTTTTGTGTTTTTAGGGTGAATGTAGGTTGTGGTCCAGCAGAAGAAAGACTGCTGCTAACTGGTCTTCATGCTGTGGCTGATATTTATTGTGAGAATTGCCACACCACACTGGGCTGGAAATACGTGAGTATGATTTGTTTTAACAGAACAAATGGCAAACAGCATTTGTTGCCCCTACATTCTGATCACAATTTATTTTTCTTCTCTCTACAGGAGCAGGCCTTTGAGTTGAGCCAGAAGTATAAGGAGGGCAAGTTTATAATTGAATTATCTCACATGATTAAGGATAATGGCTGGGACTGAAGCCTTATATTTAACTTGCTGTAACCGCTTGCAGCTTCTCCAAGATCAACATGAAATATGCTTTCTTTTTTATGTGTATTTAAATCTATATATATATATATATCCATTTATGATGTACATTACTATTGTGAGCACCTTTTTCCACACTGATATCCCAATGCACCCGTTTTATTTTCTCTTGGGTAATTGTTTTGTTTGTGTGGGATTTTTTTATGTGTGTTTGTGTGCGAGGCATGCTTTAGAGAAGCTGTGCTAATATCTTATGATCCACTTAAATCCAGTTTTGAAGATTTCTTGATTTTTGTTGGGATTTTGACGTTAGCCCTCAAATTCTCCAGATTAAGTGCAATTTATGAGGTTTGGATGATATGATCAAATTTTTGAAGATCCAATTCCTTTTTTTATTCGATTCATTTTTACTTTAGAGAACCAGATTTTTTTTGAACGAGGTAGTGCGAGTTAAATTTTTCTGTATGTGTATTGTGTGTGTGGCTTAGAGAGGATTATGTGCAATATGTGTGAGTGAGAGTTTATTTAAAGGATGATTCATGCCTCCAAATTCAGTTCTTTCGGTTGAAACCATCTTTTAATTTACCAAGTCGCTGAGGGATCCCAACTAATGAACATCTGCTCATAAGTTTGTGCAAGCGAACAGGCTTATTGGCTATAGAAGAGATTGTCCACAGTTGACTGATATTCTTAAAGACACTTTAGTTACAGCTTATATGATGTAATGGGGATATTCATTTTTATGTTTCTTATTTCTTGCATTTTGTGTATGAAAAATGTTGTAAGTATAATCTAACGTTGAGCAGCATGTACAGAGACTTGATCTGATCATGTTAGAGCAGACAGGCCGTGCAGATGTGTTATGATTGTGTAGCAAAGTATTTCTTTAAATGCTAAACCATTAAAGTGTATTACATTAACCTGAATTCTTTACATTAAAGTATGGGGTAAATGAAAAACTCTTGTAATGCTTTGCTTTTTTTTCTTATTTTTTATGTTATGTCGTTTATTCACTGAAATTAGGTTGGTAAAATGTGTACTTTAAAAGGGAATAAATAAATGAAATAAATACACAATTCTATATTGAGTAAATGGGGAAAATTTACTAGACCTTTTCAATGCACAGACAATTAATAGATAATTTTAATAGATAATTTTATTTATATGTATACATTTCCATCAAAGAATATTTGAAAGAATAAATCAAAGTATGCCGATTTATGGTACAATAAATACACAAAATTGTATTATGGTCAAGAATAAATAATGGTATAGCCTTAGTTTCTCTGGACTTTATTCGTTATTATTATATTTTGTTATACATTATCCTGCAAAGTGTAACTCAATTTCTGATTCAAGAAAGAGATTTATAAAAGGTTACCATTTTATCTTCATAGCCCAGTTTTTAAATTACTGGTGCACTTCACAAGCTTCTAAAGTACAAAGGGCACAACTGCCAAATGATTACTCGTTATATAATGGTCTGCAGACGACATGGTTTATTTATAAACAAGGCGGAAACCAGGAACAGCCTTTCTGCTCTAATTATCTCAAAACCAGACCGAGAGAGCAAAATACAAAAAAATAATAATAAAGACTACAACTCCCATAAGGCTTTGCGAACACCGGTGACGTGGCCAGCGTTACCCAGCAGACCGGGGCGATTTGAACTTCATTCGGTTGTGAGTAGTATTTATGTTATTTCATAATTTTTTATAGATTTTACCAGCCCGTTTTACTTTGTGTATAATTAAATATACGCTGCATTTTTAGAGCCAGCAATTTTACATCACTATGTCCGGGAAAATCAAAAGCAGGAGTGCTGCCAATGCAGACTCAATCTCTGGCAGTGTGTCCTGTGACGAGCGCATCTTACGGGACTGCCATCAGATGTACATTGACCCGGATAGCGGTAGGAAACCGTTCTTTTCATAAACTTCTTAGTTCCGATTCAATTAATTGGTTTGGAAAATGATAAGGTAAGGCAAGTTTTCTCAGGGTTGGGTGAGAGTTGCTAACGGTAGCCGGTGAGCTAAAATGCCGGTTTGGTATGTCAGCTATTTACTTCAGACTGCCAGAGGCACTTCAGCTGTTTGCGTGTATTACATTCAGAATTGTGTAATCCAATAGATGCAATATTTTGTTTTTATATAATTTTATTTTTACCAAGTAAATAAGTTTAAATTGCATACATTTTTTTATTTCTAATTTTCTCTCCCTGAGATATAGATCTCCATCCGAGATATAGACCCCACCTTCAGTCGATTATTAAATGGATAGTTCACCTAAAAATGTAAATTCTGTCATCCTTTACTTGATTCAAGCCTTCATAAGTTCCTGCCTTTTGTTGAACACAAATGTTAGAAACCTGTGGCAATTGACCTCCATAGTAAGACTACCAAATATGAAAGTCAGTGGTTACAGGTTTCCAAAGTTTTTGAACAATTTGAGGCAGAGTAAATGGTGAGTAAATTTAGGTTTTTGGGAAAACCATCCCATTACAGAAGGTTTTTAACTGAGAGTGTATCCATTAGTGGTTCATAAAAAGCTAGTCAAAGGAAGTTTGAGCCAAAAAATATATCAGCAGCACAAGATTAATTCCAGTTTCTGCACATTACTAAACAAAAATTATGTTTTGATCATTTTCTGATAAGAAATTGACAAAATATTATTCTCACCCATGCAGTAAAAATTAGGATTTTGGCAAAAATATAAACATGCAATATAACACATAATATTATGGTCCAGGCCAGAGTCATGTGTGTGCATATTTAGACGTTTTTTCAGTGTTGTGAATCTGTGAGGCGTCAACTTGGATTGTAAAAATGCATTTGTGCGCACATTCATATAGGTTACAACATACAGGATAAGTGGGTACAATTTTAATGATTAATACAAACATGCACGTCCTTTCTCTCTGTTGTAAACAAAACCCACACATGCATCATTATGTGACAAACATAGAGCTCCAGAGTCCAGACTGTTGTTTATATTTTGTAAATGAGTGCATTATTGGGTACTTCAGATTTTATTTTTTATTATTTGTTCATCCATTGAACCTGGATCAAAAACAAATGATTATTTCCTTCCAGTCCAGTTTGTTTAACCACTCATTCTTTATTCTTGTAGGACTAATAAAAATCGCTCAAACAGTCGGGGTGACGTTGCTGCCTCCCCGGAAGAAGATAACTGTGATGTTGATGGGGAACCACTCAGCTGGAAAGAGCAGCTTTATCAATTGGTAGGCTGACTTACATAAGTGAAAACATGCATTAAATCAGTGTATGCAAATTGGTGTGTGTGAGACAGAGAGTAGAACAGTTAGATTTTAAACGGTTTCTTTATTTTTTGCAGGTATGTGGAGGAGCATATCCAAAGGACAGGAGTTGCTATAGAGACCCAGGGCTTCAGCTTTGTTACCAGTGGGCGAAAGAGGGAGTCGCTCACGGTAAAAACAAGTCTTTGGTTGCTGTAATATTAATAGGTTAAACTAGTCGGAGTGTTCCTGTGGTTCTCACGGTGTCAGTCATCAGTTTTGGAATAAGTTGGGGAACTCATTCCTGTATTTAAATGTGGTTCTCATTCATGAAAATTAGTTCTATAAAAGGTAATTTGACCAAGGAATTTTGATGACCAGTTAAAATGAACTAGACTAGCCAGTGGACCAATTATGATCTGTTGAAGCAAGGTCTCAATTTTTAAAAATTTATCTGTAATTTTTTAATATCGGAATTTCTGTAAATTTTCTCTATTATGTATAAAGTAATTTATAACACACTTTAATATTTCATGAATCTTCTTGTTTCCATGTTTGTTATTGCAATATTCCTACGTGGGCATAAAGATATGTGAAATAAACATTATATTCTAATATGAACATTATATAAACATCTCTTCTAACTTTTAGCCCTTATGTATAACCACTGTTGTGTTGGGTTTTAGGGAAATGCAACGCTCCATCTGTATCCACACTTTAAACCACTGCAAGACTTTAAAGGTTTGAGTTTTGTAAAGTGCATGAAATGTAAAGCCATTTTGCTTAGCAAATTGCCATGAATCTGTGCATAAAATGCAATTTTCTCAATTTTAGGGGTGTCAGAATATCTCGGCACAGAGATTTGTACTTCACGGCAGAAACGTTTCAGTTTGGTGACTTTTGTTGACACTCCTGGTCTTGTGGATGGAGATATGAAGTATCCCTTTGATGTGGACCAGGCTGTTCTGTGGCTCGGTGTGTGTGTGTCTTGTATTTATTTATGTGTTCAGTTTTTGGTGTTTTTGTTGGTCTACATGTGTACCGCAGTTTAACACGTACTGATTAAAGTTGCTTCTGACAATGCTTCTTATGGTTATAATATTAATAGTATTTTTGTGGTCCTATTTTAACTCTGTATTATTCTGCCCGTCTGCATTAGGTGAGCTGTGTGACCTGATCCTGGTCTTCTTTGACCCAATGGGACAGGCTTTATGCAAGCGCACGCTCAACATTGTAGAGAAGCTGAATGAGAAGCAAGGCGACCGGCTGCGTTTTTATCTCAGTAAAGCTGATGAGGCTGGAGGAGAGTCTGATCGACAAGTAAAATACGCCTATACACACTATTCTTCACTCACTCCTTTTGTTTTGCATGTACGCTGCTATTCTAATAATTCTCTGCTCACCATGACTGTAATTAATCAAAAGTATAAAAAAATGATTTGACTTTTTTTTTTTTATGATGATTTTCTTTATCATTGTAATATAATGTACAAATAGTAATATTATAATAGTTTAAAAGCACACAATTTTATTCCTGTGATGGATGTAAATTTTCAGCATTATTACTCTTCAGTGTCAATTTATCAGAAATCATTCTTTCCTGATTCTCCTCCTATTTTATCTGCATCTCAATTTTTCTCCCGCTCGTCTGCCTTCCCTGGCTCCTTTTCCTGTTGCTTTTACTCCTGTTCCTACTCTTGCTTCTCATTCTGCTCATCCTCCTCTTGCTGCTTATTGTTTTTGGCCCTCTCCTGCTTTTTTTATTTAATTTATTTTGATCTCCTGTTTCCGTTCTCCTTTTTCTTCTCCTTTTTTAAAATATTTGTCTGTGCTAAAACAAAGTGTTTTATTACTCCGTTGTTGGTTCTTTCAGAGAGTTATGATGCAGATTGTGCAGGAGCTTTGTAAACGCCCAGGACTCAATAAGTGTGGCTTTGACATGCCCACCATCTACGTTCCCAATCCTAATAAGGTATCATAAACCTCCACACTAGCTCCACACGATTTCATGCAATGTGAACTTTTTTTTAATTAGTTGTCACTTACGAAATTAACTCAAATATTTCTCCTCACCATCAGCCCAGCCGATGTGTTAATCAGATTGATGATGTGTGTCGGACCATAGAGAAAACCATTAATCAGACAGTGCAGAACACGCTTAACTCTCTGGAGAAAGACTGTAACCTCATCACAGAGGCCGTCACTGAGACGCTTGAGAATGACAGGTACTGCATTTATAGGATTGTATCCATACACATGCTAATGTTTATTTGATGGACACCATCTACTAGTGTTTCCCAACCCTGTTCCTGGAGGTGCACCAACAGTATATGTTTTGGATGGCTCCCTTATCTGAACCATTCAGGTTTTTCGAGTCTCTTCTAATGTTCTGATGATTTGATACAGGTGTGTTTCAATAAGAAGAGGTTGAAAATGTGAACTGTTGGTGTGCCTTTAGGAACAGGGTTGGGAAACACTGTACTAGGGCTGTGGTGCAAAATCATTCGAGAAATAGATTCTACATTTGATTGTGAAATGTTCAGAGTGCATCTCTCTTCTGTCTTAAATCGATTATGAACCTCGCTTTTAAAAGCAGATGATTATATTGGCTAGTTTTTAACCGTGCACTCTAATGCTTACAAGGAAGAGTGCTTGTGTGTCAGGTTGAGTCATGCAAGTTGGCTTTTATATCACAAAATTATGTAAATGTAGTTCACTGTGAACACACTTTTAATTCATTTAAAACGATCCTAAATTTATTCACGATTATTTTAGGTTCAAGTGGTATTCATAAGGAATTGGATGCCTGCAGACTAGAGTGTGGCTGTTTGTAAAGCATACAGCTCCATGTGTTTTTTTTTTTGTTTTGTTTTTTTTTGACCACATATTTCCTGTCTTCTATTACCATAGGCAGTGCAGCATAGGGAACCGTCAAGCACGTTTTAAGGGCTGTTTGCTGGGCATGATGGGTTTCATTGTGCCTGTGCTGCTGCTTGTTGTCCTGGTGCTTGGCAGCCTCTCCAAAGACGTACTGGTGCTGATGCTGGGTGAAGATGGCACCGAGGCACTCTCACTATATGTGGTTCGTGAACATATATATGCCTTTATTTACGTGCGTGTGTGTGTGTGGGATTCTCTGTAGACACTGATGTTGGTGTGGGTTCATGTGTTCAGGCTCCCGGAATGAAGGCATTTGAGTCCCTGTCCGTGGAGGTGCAGGTGTACAGTTGTGCTGGACTGGTGCTGTTGTCCTTCATCCTTCTCCTGCTTGCTCGCTTCTTATTCAGGTAAGGAAAAAGAGATTATGCAGACACTTAGGGATGTGAAATAAAAGTTCTTGGCTGAAACTAAAAACTCTGGATGCATTTGCATATTTTATTTTTCCTTTCAAATTTTATTTATCTAATAAGTAATTTTTATTATGTGTATATATTTTAATTTTGTTTTGTGTTTTTAGTTTAATATTTGAATATATTTATTTGCTAAGAAGAATGAAGTCCTGTAGCCATTTATTGGCTGCAGTGGAATTGAACAGTCAAACATCCTCCTAGCTACTATGAATTCTTGGTATACAGTGATCAATCCATTTCATCTGTTATGCACTGGAGACAATATAATGTCACTTTATCGAAAAGAACAGCTTCAGCATTGTGCTATACATAACTTATGAGCTCTTTCTCTCTTCTTACCATTTTTAGAACCAAGTCGACTCTCTCTGGGAAACAAAAGAGACAACTCCAAGAAAAACTGGAGTATGTCCAAGAGGTGGTCAAGACCAAAAAGGTATAGTTTGCATTTGAGTTGATGTACAAGACTGCTAGTGTGTTGACTGACTCGGCTAATGATTCTCCTATATGTTTCTACAGAAAAAACTCTACGAAGAGTACCTGCGTCAGAGTGTGGGAGATCAGGACATGAACTGAAGTAGAATATAGGCGTCAAGCATTTGAAGAGGTTGAATAAAGCACACAGAAGTACCACTGAACTGCATCTAATCATTCCTGTTACATAGCAGACACAGATAAGCTACTTTAGGGGCACATGGTTACATACGGCTGCTCCTGTGAGCTCTGTCTTCCAGCACTAAATAATGATGGAGCTGTGGACCAATACAGAGATTCTAATGACTCCTGGTGTTTATTCACATTATTGTCCATTTTAATAGAAATATTGAAGCTGGCTTTTGTATTCCATGGTTTCCTACATTTTTATGTCAACTTGTTGCTAATTATGAAAATAAAATTAATAAATATGTGTTTGGTTTCATGTGACATTCAGGGATTGTCCAAATGAGATTTTTGACTAGGTCAAGGTTAACATCCTAATCCTCTGAGGAATTTCTGATAAGACCTGTTGCGTATCTGAGCATGCATGCATACTCATTTCTTTTGTGTGTGTGCGTGTGCGTGTACAGTCGTGGCCAAAGACCATGAAAAGGTCTTAAATTTAAAGTAAATTAATTGGTATCTCGATTTGAAATGTTTTGTGTGTGTGTGTGTGTGTATGTATATACATACATGCATACATACACATACATATACATGAAATTAACTTAATCCTGAAAAAAAAACTTTCGTGTGTGTGCGCGCGCGTGCGTGTGTGTGTGTGTGTGTGTGTGCATATGTGTGTGCATGCATATATATGCAGTGGAAAGTTTTTTTCAGGATTAAGTTAATTTCATGGCAAAGAAGGGCTATGCAATTCATCTGATCATTCTTCATAACATTCTGGAGTATATGCAAATTGTTATTATAAAAACGTAAGCAGCAACCTTTCCAATTTCCAATATTTATGTAATTCTCAAAACCTTTGGCCACGACTGTATATATATATATATATGTGTGTATATATGTATATGTGTATATATGTATGCCAACTTATCCAGCATATGTTTTACGCAGCAGATGCCCTTCCAGCTGGGAAACACCCATACACACCTATTCTCACTCATAAACTACGGACAATTTAGCTTACCCAATTCACCTATAGCGCAAGTCTTTGGACTGTGGGGGAAACCGGAGCATCCGGAGGAAACCCACGCAAACACAGGGAGAACATGCAAACTCCACACAGAAATGCCAACTGACCCAGCCGAGGCTCGAACCAGCGACCTTCTTGCTGTGAGGCGAGAGCGCTACCCATATATATATATGTGTGTGTGTGTGTATATATATTTATTTTTAGTGTTTCAGGTTAAACCAAAAATGAAAATGACATTTTCCATGAAAAAAAAATATGGTAAACTATTGAATTGATTAAATCTGAACTTTGATCTTTTTCCTCTAAGAATATTGAATCGCATAATGCTTTTATATTAAGCACATATGCAGTGTGGAACTGGGATGCCACGCTGCGTTATGAAATCGAATTGTTCTTGTGAGTCGGTTCTTTTGTAATAAAGCGACCAAACCGGTTCACCTTGTATGACGTGAAATACGTGGACTGAATTATTTATTTCTTGTATGAATTAACAAATCCTTTTTCGTTTATCATTAAAGGATCACTAATGTAGATAAAAATGTAAATCTAATGGTCTAATACAGAGTTAACCATTTTTACCCAATCAGACAAAAAAGCAATATTGCGAAAAATGGTTACGTGTAAAGGTATATGCTGCATAAAAATACCGTCTGTAATCTACATTCTGGCGGCGTCTGTTTTCCAGTCGTTTTAGTTGCAATGTTTAGAAGAACAGTCACATCAAAACCATATATTTGTCAGATAAAACTGTTTGGGATCGCATGGATCGCCCACATCCTCTTTGGGAGTGTCGGAAAATCAAGTCAGTTGCCTAGCTAGACAGCATCACGAGCGTCTTCTCGACCAGCTCAGAGAAGCGCGCTTTACTCTACTCTAGAGCCCTCACTAGTGTTTGAGACACTCTGGGCGCGCGTGTGTGAGAGAGAGAGAGAGACTCTAGGGAGGATGGTTAGGTAACATCCGCAGGACTGAACCGGGGAAAGTTGTTTCCTGAACTCTTGGTGCAGTTTGCTGAAGGCCGGCCCTGCTGCACTGCACACAGGAAAAGGAAGACGGATGCGGGCGAAGGGAGGAATAACGAAACCAAAGGGAAATATCGAGACAAATGACGTGAAGCCATGGAAGCGTCGGACATAACAACAGCAGCCGCGTCGCGCAATGACGAGCGTGACGGTAAAAAACAATTGCTACATTATCTCAGTCTGTGTGTGAAGTGTCGATGTAAACACCTTTTGGCTGTCATTCCGAGATTCTTCTGCAATACAATTCGCTAGAAATGGTCAGTTGAGCTCTGAGGGCAAATATTCGACCATGTAACGCTAACGTTAACTCTTAAAGCGCACGAACTGCATTATAGCAGATATGCATTAAGAACAGTTGTGAACGTGGTTTAATTTTTGGTCACTCTTGTATTTTGTTAAAGAACAGCAACAAAATGAATAAACAGGAAAAAAAACAGTCCTGCAGAAATCAACAGGTGTTTGCGACTAAAGTCAGTATCAGACTTCTGTCATGTTATGTGTCGGGTTTAAACATTAAATAGCATTGGACAAATTAAGCCTAGTTCTTTTACGGCTTAGCTGCTCTTGGCGAATTCATCACGTTAATGGAGCTGTATCATGTGTGTCTCGTGTCTGTTACGCACCTGTAGTCAAATAATGCAGCTATTTTGCTTGAATCTTTAAACATTAAACAGTGGAGGGAGAGGGTGTTTAGCAGAGTTTGTAAAGTCCTTCTGTGTGTGTGTGTGTGTGTGTGTGTGTGTGTGTGTGTGTGTTTCCCTTCAAACAGAAGCTGGATCAGACCTGCAGGCTGAGCTAATCGAGTGCAGAGCTCAGCTGGAACATTGGCAGGGCGTGGCGAGGATCTGCGAGTTTAGCAAACAGGAGGAGCTGCAGGACCTGCAAAAACACTGTGACCAGGAGATTCAGTCCTTACAGGAGGCTCTGCGAGGTGAAGAGTTGCCTGATATGGTGCTGAAGCACAGATCTGAGGATTGTTGCTTGGTTAAGTTGTCAGAAATGTCTAATTTTAAAGCAACAGTCAGTTCAACATTAAAGTGTGTTTATAAACTTTCATGTCATTCCAAATCTTTATGCTGAATTTTGTTTGATGTAATGCGATAAGATAAGCTTTTAATAACTTTTTACGTATTTCTTGTCGTTATAACAATGAAATATTCACCTAAAAGTACAAAAACATCATTGACAGTATATTATTTCAGAAGGAATGATCATAATGTACATGAATAATCATTTGTAATGTGAAGTGCAGGAAATTTACAAAATGTCAAGATCTTTACTTAATATCTAATGATTTTTGGCATTAAAAGAAATCTATAATTTTGACCCATACATTGTATTTTTGGCTTTTGCCAAAATACACCTGTGCAACATAAGACCAGGGTCACATATCACAATATCAGATTTTTCCCCCCAATATCATGTAGCCCTACTTTAAAAGTTGTTTAACATGTTTTCACTTAAAGTAACAGATTACTAAAGTAAAGATCTTTTAGCAGTGGCATCAGAATATACTCATTTTTAATCAAAATGTGATGCGACTCATATGACTCAGATTCAAGGCTGTTCATTTAAACTCACTGCATTCAGATTCTGAAAGTCTCCATTTCTGCACGCAGCACTCGCTTTTCACAATCCATTTAACAACCGCAGTCGTGTATCTGAAACAGTGAAGCGTGGCGCCAGCAATACCAAGGTCACGAGTTCAATTCAGAGGCAATGCATGAACTGATCAAATGTATGCCATGAATGTTATTTAAGTCACTTTTGATGAAAGCATCTGCCGAATGCATCCTGCAAGTTAAAATATCACTCTGCATTGTTTAATAAGCTGTTACATTTAGAAGTGTATGGTGGTTTTGAATCTGTTTGCAGTTTCCATTAGTCAGCTTCAATGTCATGAAGTTGAACATTACCCAAAGAACTGGATACAGCAGGATATGAGTTTCAATTCCTTCATATCCAGTTTGTCTGTTTTTGCCCATTTCAGAAACAGCTGCTCAGTATGAAGCCAGAATATCTGCTCTGCAGTCAGAGCGAGCGCAGTGGAGGAGAGCTGCACTGCCCCATGACACTAAGGTTTGTGTCTTTTCATGTCCCCTGTTTTTATTTTGCCTTGTGGAACCTTTTTGTCTCTCTTTGGTTTTATTAAAGACTTATTTCTGTATTATGCACTTCAGTTCCACTTTCATCTTTAGGGCCTGATTTACCATCAGCTAATGCTGAGTTTACACAAAACACGGGAGCTTTTTATGAAATTAGCCCTAATGTTGGTAAAAGAAACTTCTATACATTTTCCAACAAGTGGGATCAGATTGTTTTTACCTATTGAATAATCAGTCACTGGATGACACACAAGTTTTTAATTCTTGGAGAAGGTCCTCCGGCATGCACTATTTGTAAAAGCACTTGAAGCATGCTCTATTGGATTGTGTTGGTTTTAATTCTGAATGAATTAACTTTTTTTTCAGTTCATTCATTTGAAACTGACTTTTGACAACGTTAATCCAAATGCAGTTTTAGAGTTTTTAGTAAAAATAAATTAAAAAACCTAATATAATCTAGGTCTCCATTATACTCTTTCTCGCCAAGAAAACGGCCATAGATGCTGGCATGGCATTAAACACAAACAAACACCAAACGCAGAGCACCACGTCACTCGTTCTAGTTTTTGTAGCAGATTCCATTGACTATGTATTTAACTTACTAGCTTAAAAGCACAAACCCTCTTACTGACAGAATTTACTAAAGGCACATGGTTAATTTAGCACTGAAAAGGCTTGGAATTTTTTTAGACCAATTTATTGCATATGCATTTATTGGAGTTTACCTTTCAGAAGCTAAATTTATTGTACTACAGTATTTAAATGAATCATGCAATGTGAGGTTTTGCAGTAATTTAATTGCATTGCTCCTAGAATGACTGAAAGAATTTAACACCATACCTGTTGATTAAGATCTATTGGATTGTGGTCTAATTTGCTAATTTGCCCAATTTAGTAAATCTGCCTATTAGGGTTTAAATTATTCTTTGTTTACTTCTCATTGTGCATCTAGGCAATTTTTAAAAAGGGTAAGGTGGAAGGAACATCTCCCCCCAATGATGGAGCGCTGGCTAATTCCTTTCCCACGCGAGGTGCGGATCATGAGGGCTCAGGGTCAGACTCGGATCCTCTGGAGCTGCTGGCAGAGACGTCAGACACAGAGACCACAGGCCTCATGATGGACTACTTTCCCCAGCACTGCGACTCTGCCTCTCTGTCATCTTTCTCTCTGGATACTCCCTCTCTGCCCCGACATCCACCTCAGGATGACACTGCCTCCCTGCTGTCCACAGGAACACTGGTGCCAGAAGCGATCTACCTGCCGCCACCGGGACACAGGCTGGTCACGCATGCGGACTGGGACAAACTGCAAGCACAAGTCAGTATACCTCTAGTCTTTCTTTTAGGTTTCCCACTGCCATGAAAACTGTATCAGGAATTGTGGTTGCCAGGAATAAAAATGAACAAAAGTCATGGAAACTTAACAAAATACTAAAAAGTAATGTATTAACTTTCTAATTAGGATTGAACCTAAAATCATTTATCATATAGAAATAGGTCTTCATGAGTGCTGCCCTTCTCAAGTAATTGGCGTGGAACATTTTTAGCCTGTTATTTGCTAGACATTGAATTACGGATCACTGATGTTAACACATGATGTCGCTGTTTTTTGTTTAATCTGTCCCTGCACGTTTGTAGCTTGCAGAGCTTCAAGAAGAGGTGACAGAGCTTCTAAAACAGAAAGTTGAACTAGAGAGAGAACTGGAAGTGCAAAGCACAGAGACACAAAAACAGGTACAGAAACTCTCACTTCCTGTCTTTCGCAAGATGAATGTTCCAAAAAACATTTATTTATTTATTTTTATTATTGGTACAATTGCAATTGTCTTTAAAAAAAGATTTGATTGATTTATTCAATAATTTATTATTTACTGTAATTTTTTTTACTAATTCTAAACATTTCAATGGTAGTGTTTAATAGAATAGAGTGTCTTCTGCAGGGTTCCCACACTTCTTGAAAGTACATGAATAAATAAAATTACTGCTGTACATCTAATTAAAAATGTTTTTTTTTAACTCAAATTTACAGTCAAGTCCAAAATTATTAATAGCCCTGGCAAATTCTGACTTTGTTACTTTTATCAAACCAGCAAGTTGGGTTTTTTTTTACTGGAAATGAATGGGAGTCTTCTCCTGAAAGATAATAAGATGATGTACAAGAGACATCATTGTGGAAAAAAATTTAATAATAATAAAAAGTTTAGAAATGAATATGATGGTCTTCCTAGGAACTTGACTTTTTTTTGCTAAATAAACACTTGTATATTAATATATATGTGTGTTCTTGTCTATGGCAGTTGTCAGTGCTTCAGTCTCAGGTGCAAACTTCTGAAGCCCTTCTTCAAGATTTACAGAAATCTTTTAGCATGTCACAAAATGCTGTTCAGTGCAGACTGGTGAGTAGCATGTGACTGAACCAATCAGAAGCTAGCATTAGCTGGATTTCTATGAGCTAATACCCTGATGAGATCACACACTCTTTATTAAACTTTTTCTTTGTGCATTTTCTCCACTCAGGCAGAGCTGTCTTACTCTCAGAAGAGAGTCTGTAATGAACTCTCCAAGCTGAAAGGTGAAGACGGTGATGTGGATGAAAGAACCGAGAACAGCCTACCACCCCCCAGTCCAACACTAGAGGTAAACGAGTGTGTGAGTGTACATGTGGATTTGATGAAAGAGGTGTGGAGGAACTGAATGGTGTGTGCTATTGTATTAATGACATTAGGTGTGTATCTCTATAGGCAGCTCACTGTGAGGAGAGGCTTCGTATTGAAATAGTCAACCTGCAGGAACAGCTGGAGACACGCACAGAGGAGAGCGGTATGTCTATATAGTTACATATTTATTTATTTACAGATATTTTTATTCTAAATGTTTTACAGTGCATTCAAAATATACACATGGGAATGTAGTATAATCACATTGTAATTAATCACATTGGTGTTTGAGCCACAGAAAAAGGTAAATTTTCTCTTTGCTTTCCTTCACTGCTCATCCATATTAAGTCATTCTTAAAGGGATAGTTCATCAAAAAATCAAAATGCACTCACATTTTTACTCACCCTCAAGTGGTTCAACCTTTCATTTTACTGCTGAACACAAAAGAAGATACTTTGAAGAATGTTGGAAACGGGAAGCCATTAAAAAAGTAGCATAGAATCAACAGCTGCCGGTTTCCAATCTTCTTCAAAATATTTTATTTGAGGGAGAATAAAGCTTTGGGTGAACTGCTGTATCCCTTTAATGTTTTTCCTGTTTGTTAAAGATGTTGTCTACTTTAAAGAATGCAATCTTCTTCTTTTCTTTTTGGTTTTGTCACATCGGCTCCTCCAGACATTTTAGAAGGTAAGTCAAGTTTGCTTTATTTTCTGTCACTAGTATTGTTATCTTAGCTGATATTTAAGACTAGATGTACAACATTGAAACTGCGTGTCCAGTGTCAGTTTGTGATTGTGAGTTTGTGAATTCTTTCTTGCTCAGTCAAGCTTGCCAGCCTGAAAGTAGAGACAGACCGCATACAGATCCGGAAAGAAAAGGTATGCATGCCTTTTATATTTTAAGTCCTGAGTATCCTTAAATACAGTGCATTTGACATTTAATTTCAGTATCTGCAGAATGTGTGTATATTGTATGCTCATAGATGTTTACAGTGTACACGAAGCTAGCATATGTGCTAGCTTTTGGTGCTTCATTACATTCAATCCAAACTACTGACTTCAACAACATTTGCTACAATATCAGAATATAGGTGGGGTTTTTCTTCCTGTTAAAGTACGTATCGGTTTACTCTACAACAGCAATGTGGATTAGTTCCCACGGGTTATGGAGATTCATTTTATTTTTAAAAGGTCTATTCCAGACATTACAAGTCAGGGACTTTTAGATTTTATTTTTGTGGAATTATGGGAGTTGTGGTCTTCATTTCCACCCTAGGGCACTTCTGCACAAATCATGTTAATGGATGAGCAAAACTTATTATCATGGTAGTATGAAGCAGAATAAGGCTGAAAGGCATCAATGTGAAATGAGACCGCTAAAGCAATTGCTGATGAGAGACGAGCGTGACACGAAAACTGTGGAGCTTTCATTATGCCCTAGAAATTATCGACCTTTTCCTTTTTTCATTGATCTCAGTACTACAGAAGTGCCAAGCTTTAATAGGAAAATGATCAAACTGGTTCATTGTTACAGTAAAAGAAACTGGTGACAGAGCAACAAACTACTGGCTTTTAAAGAGCACATCTGTGGAAGGATTAAAAGGTATATACAGTCGTATATTAAATGAGTACAAATATATATTTTTCATTCATAATGAAGGAATTAAATACACAAACACCTGGACAAAGACATCAACAATAGTTTGCATGTGTTTTTTAAGCCTATGTCTGCTCTCAACAGGCTATCAAATGGATTATACTTTGAAAGGGTATATGTTTTGACTGTGTGTAATGCGTGTTAAAAGAAGCATCTCTCTTGCATTCAGAAATTATGTCTACAACTTTATTTGTCCACATAAAATCACTGTGTCATGTTATAGAAATCCTAACCAAATTAGTTCCTAAAGATGTTTTTGAATATCAAATCTCATTTGCATACTTGATATTGAAAGCAATGGCATTGAAGTTACTTTTATAACATCTCTGACTCATCTTATTATAATACAATGCAAAAAGAATCTCTTTAAAGGGACAGTCTACTATAAATGATCATAATTTACTCACCCTTTACTTATTCCAAAGATTTTTTGAAGAAAACTGGACACCTGTAACCATTGACTATCATAGTAGGAAAAACAAATATTAAAGAAGTCAATGGTTGCAGGCTTTCAGCTTTTTCTTCAAAATATAATCTATTGTGTTCAACAGTAGAAAGAAACTCATAAAGGTTTATATCTACTTAAGGTTGAGTAAATAGGGAGTAAATAAAAAATTTGGGTGAACTATCCGTTTAATGCCTTTTTAGATGTAGATGCACTCAATAAATTAAACATTCATGTTATAAGTCTATGTGATTAGGTGCTAATGCATATCCGTTTTACATGTTGTTTACTAAATGCAATGCAGTGTGCTAGCAGTAAGAAAGTAGTCTTTGCCCATGTGTCTCTGCAGTTGGAGGCTGAACTTCAGGAGTGTCGAGTGGAGGTGCAGGGTCTGCGTGTGGCGCTTTCTCACCTTCAAAAAGACAACAAATCTCACATCCAGGAAAAGGTAAACCTGTGTCTTTGTGTGCATAGATGAATATCAGTGACTTTGACTGAACAGTGGTGTACGTCTCTCTGTGTCCTTCAGGCGGGCTTACAGCAACAGTGTTTAGAGTTACGCAGTCAGGTCATCAGCCTGCGCTCTCAACTAGACACCAGTCAGGCTGTGCAGAAGGATTTTGTGCAGCTGTCTCAGTCACTGCAGGTACTGCACTGATTTAGGATCAGCATGGAAAACATGCTCTTTATCTGTCCTGCATAAACATTGCAGTCTCTGTTGGCATAATCCATCAGTTGTTACTGGTACACATAAAACACGGCACTGGCTACATGATTTCAACTCTGATTTTGACATTGGACAAATCTTGTCTGTCATAAAGAAATATTAGTGGTAATTGGAACTAGAACTAACAAATGTCTAGTTATTTGAAGGAAAGCAAACATTAGCTGAAATTAAATAAAATGTAAAAAAAAAGAAAAGTTATTTTATTACGGCTTGTTGTCAGGGTAACTTGACAACAAAAATTTAAATTTTGTTTAATTTAATTTGTAGTACTAAAATAACTAAATCTATATAAGTTTAAACTAAAACTAAATACAATCTAAAGATAATATAAAAATGTATATAAAATAGCTAAAAAATAAACAATAGACAGACATGTATCTGTATTCACACACATATGTTAATCATTTTCTTTAAATATAATTGTGGTGTCTCTTGATCTTGAAAATGTAAATATTTATATTTACAATTACATTTAATCATTTGGCATATACTTTCATCCAAAGGAACTTACTAATGGACAATAGTATAAATCAAAGCAATTTATTTAATGTTTTTTTGAGTATTTATCTCCTCCACAGCCTCCAGAGTTCATCCTTTTATGTTGACTTTTTATTTGTGATTAATCTAATATGTTGTGTTTTACATGTCTGCTTTTACAAAATATTTGGGGGGAAAAAAGACATAAAACATCATTTGTAATATTTTTGTCCAAATAAAATGTCTTCGAAAGTAAAAATGACTCAGAAAAGTTGAACATTTTGCTTTAGTTTTTGTGGTTTTTACTTTACAAATATGTCTGACAGTTTTATCAGCTTTTTGCTTTGGTAGATAAAATAACACGTTTTCATTTGCTTTGCATTTTCAGGTGAAGCTGGAGCAAATTCGCCAAGCAGTATCATTGAACCAAGTCAAGCACATTTTAGGGGAGGAGATTGAAGAAGACACGGATTTACCTACAGATGCTACATGAAACACTAATACAAACAGGTGACTTTTTGTAAACCAAAGGGAAGAGACTCTGGTGGGCAAAAGGTGGTTCTCAGAAAGGGCCAAACTAACATGGATTGTCGACACAAAAAAAAACCCCACACACACACAATGAACTGAAGAACTAAATGGCCACTTCTGCACTCATGGGTTCACAATGCTTACAGTCAACTCGAGCAATACAGGCTAAATATGACATTTGGTAATTTGGTAAATATGGGATTTGGTAATACTTGAAGTGTGTGTAAAGCTAATACACTGACCACTGTCTGTACTAGACTTAGTGCTACTACAAAGTTAGATTTGTCTTGCTGGTCATAAAAGAAAGACTGTCGGATGAAATGCCAATCATCAGCACCTGTCACCAGCAAAATAACCGAAAAAGAAAGTATCGGGGCAGTGCTAACTGTATATACAAACTACTGCAGATATACCTGCCATCTTTTGTTATAGGATAAATATTTATGTGCCAAAATAACATTGTTCAGTGATGAGCAATTCATCAAAATATTGTTATTATTACTTAAAATATGGCATTAATTCTTTTAGCTCTGAAAAACTGTTCAAAGTTAACAATCTAAACATGTTACATGAGATGCAAACATTTTCTAAAAATATTTTAATGACCAGTTGTTGACTAGATACTAGTGCCATATTTATTTGTTTTAAAGATTGCATCTTTTAATTCATACCATTTTTATTCATAACTAGTGTTACAATCGCTCCTAGCTTCTGAGTCAAGATAACTGTAATGATAGCTAGTTATTAATGCTAGCCACCAGCAAGCAACAACCAAGAAATTAAATATAGAGTAAATTCATTATGACTTTGCACAGCATAAGTACATTTTACATCTACAAATATTTGAGTTTATTGAAACTTTCGCTCAAAAATAATACCCAGGCTATACTGAACTGGTGTCGTTACTCTAGACTGAATTTTTTTGTGTAAATTTTCCTCTTAGTATAATACTACCTACTGAACACTGTAATGAGATTTGCATTGAGCTTATGGCCAAAGTCACTTTATCAGAAAGAGTTATAGTTTCATTTTGATGTATCTGGTGCCTGAGCCAATGAGCAGTGGAAGATCAATTTGGTGAAAAAACACTAAATATATTTGGGGCTAATACATGTTAATTCATGTGCTATGAATGCAGCACAATGTTAGTAACAATTCTGAGTGAATTGTGTATGTATGAAAAATTAAACTAAAAGACCAAAACAGACAATGCTTGTTTTTATACACATCTTTATTTTAAGAATAGCATTTTCATTAGAATATACTGTTCATAACATTATATATATTAAATTAAGTCTTAATACATATACATAACACTTTTTTTTTTAGTTTTTTTTACTTAAATATTTTTTATTTTGTTCTGTAAGGTTTTACATTTTATAGGTGATTTTTCACTGGTTCCCGGTTGGATTCTTTATCACTCCTGGTGAATGTCATTTTTCTGCGTGGGAGTGCTCTTTTAGTTCTTCCTTTTCAGTCCCACTTTTTGGACACTAGATTCTGATCTTTCTCTGTTCAGGAAAATAAGTAATGTGAGACAGGATGGCCTTTAGATTAGTCCACAACTGCACTCTTGTAAAGCCAAAATATTCTAGGCATACATAACTTTGAAGCGCATAACTTTCTTAATTACATGAATCATTTGAATTCTACAGAATTTTTGTCAAGATCACATAATATTTGAGGATGAATTTAGAATTAAAGGGATGGTTCACCCAAAAATGAAAATGTACTTATCCTAAAGTGCTTCCAAATCTTTCAGTTTTTGTATTCTGTTGTACACCAAAGTAGATATTTTGAAGAAACCTGTAACCATTGTCATCCAAAGTGAAAAAAACAAATATGGAGTCGGAAGTTACAGGTTTACAAGTTCCTTTAAATTTTCTTCTTTGGTGTTCCACTGGAGAAATACACTCATACAAGTTTGGAAAGAGTAAAGGGGGAGTAAATGATGACAGCATTTTCATTTTGTGGTCAACTAATCCTTTAAGCATTTTCTGCTGATAATGATATCAAGCAGCTACCATAACATCTATGACTACTGTATATAGTGCATTACTGTGTAAAATTAAATGTATTAGTCATGTGATCCAAGGAGCTCCATGACTGATGGTCCAATATATATGCATGTCAATTAACAAGCAAAAAAATATGGCACAGTTTGTCCACACAAACAGACACAGGGATATAGGCAGGCACAGACAGAGTAGATTGTGGGATACCTTGCTTTGTTACAGGAATATGGAGGGGAACAGGATTAGGCTGGAATGAGATAAAAGGGGTTTGAGTAAGGGGAGAGGGTAAAGACGAGGAATATTTACACCACTGGAAGAAATTGGGTGCAAAGTGATTGGGTTCAAAAAAAAGGACAAGAAATAAGTAAAGGAGATTACAAAAAAAGTACAAGGAAATGAATAAGTCATCATTATACATTATATTTGTTCATTATTCAGTTAGTAATTATTATCTCCGTTAGATACAGGAAGCTGTTGAAGATGTTACATTAAATGTGTTTATGGTTCTTTTTAATTATCAATATCCAGGAACTGTAATTTACTTATAAAAAAATTAAGTAGTTATTAAGTAGTCATTTTGTAAATCTTAAAACAGAAATATTTTGAATGTGTGCTTTTGTGGTAAATGGTTACTTACCCTCCAGGTAGTTGCGGGCAACAAATTTGAGAGCTTCGTCAATGAGGATGACAGGGAAGGAAAGCTTCAGTACAACTATCCACTGCTCAATGTTCAGATGGGTTAGTTTGAAGATCATCTGTTGGAGAAAAAGGCAGAGATTAGTAAATGATCAATTGGGGGGAAAGCATTTAGATTAAAATGTAATATGATTACCTTATAATTTAAGAATTTTTAAAATCTGTTTATTATATTTAGAAATGTTTGGGACAGTGTCAAAGGGAAGTGTCTACTGGCTGAGATTATATGCATGATCTCTTGAGGTTTCAGGGTGCACATTTTGGTTGCCCCTGGTGGCACACACTTTACCCTGGGTGGCAATATTACACAATATTATCGTAACCCAACTTTTGTCAAATATGGACACTCAACGTTGCGTTAATTTTTTTCAATCACACTTAAATTATACTAAGACAATGGTTTGGTTTGTCCAAATTTGACCCAGTGTTGAATTATGAAAACCCACCGTTTTTATAGTGTAATAAATGCACAAACCGAACTAAATTCAGCGTGCTGGGTGCACACAGTACTTACAGGCAGAGGGTCCACATAGATGATCATGAAGTGCAGAGACATGGAGAGAGTCATGGCTCCTGCCAGCCACAAGTTACTCCATGGAGGCATACGCAAAAGAGACTGATTCTCAGACAAGCTGCAAAAACATGCATCAATGTATGTTATAGTCAACAAAAAATAATAAACCTTTATGACTTTTTGTGATTGTATTGGGAGTAGGTCAGTACTGACCTGTTCAGAGCATTGCACATCTCAATGGTGACCAGCACAGACAGAGCCATTGTCATTGGTGGAGCGGCCTCAAACACCTCACATTCAACACCGGCAAAGTCCTCATTGTCAGCAGTGCACTGCATGAAGTGGGACTAAGGACAAAGGTTAGGTGCAGCATTATTATTTTATTGTGAAATGTACCACATTCAGAGACATCAGTAAGCACATACTGTATTACCAATAGTGTTAGATGAGAAAATGCCAGATTCTCACCAGCTGGTAGAAGGAGACCATGGGGCCCTCGTCACAGTAGAGGAACCACCAGCCAGCAGCAGCAACAGTTGCAGCACCAACATAACCTGAGAGAAAAGGGATTCAACAGAATTTGTTAGATGATCTGAGGTTACCAGGAAAGGTTCCTAAACCAACAAAAGATCAGGCATAAATCAGAAAAAGGAAAAGTAGCATACCTCCAATGGCCAGGTATCTAAAGAAGAGCCAGCCGGAGATGAGGGGCTCTTTGGGGGAGCGGGGAGCCTTGCCCATGATGTCCAAATCAGGGGGGTTGAAGCCCAGAGCAGTGGCAGGGAGACCATCAGTGACCAGGTTCACCCACAGCAGCTGAACTGGGATCAGAGCCTCAGGAAGACCAAGAGCAGCAGTAAGGAAAATACTGTAGAGGATTAAGGAAAAAATCAGGTTTAGAGCCAACCTTACCCCAATTATATAGGGTTTATGCATATGCCTGTTTATGTAAAAGAGAGTCAGAGACTACCACACACCAGACAACCTCTCCCACATTAGAGGAGATGAGGTAACGGATGAATTGCTTCATGTTGTTGTAAATGGCTCTGCCCTCCTCAACAGCAGCCACAATGCTAGAGAAGTTGTCGTCGGCCAGGACCATCTCAGAGGCTGACTTGGCAACAGCAGTGCCAGAGCCCATGGCAATGCCAATCTCTGCCTTCTTCAGGGCAGGAGCATCGTTCACACCATCACCAGTCTGTGGGATGTGTAGAAGGGTTAGGGGACATTAAAATTTAAGATTAACACAAAAGTTTATCCTAAACTACTTTATAGTACACTGATATATCTTACTTTGGGTTTAAGTCAGGGGGTGACATTTAGTGACCAAATGACTAAGACCTTGTCTAGTTTAAGATCTTTGGTTTTTGTTGTATTCAATTTGCCCCAATTAGTTCCCTTACCATTGCAGTAATCTCATCAAAGCCCTGGAGGAACTCAACAATTTTGCTCTTGTGGGAGGGCTCAACACGAGCGTAACAGCAGGCCTTACGCACTGCTTCTCTCTGCTGGGGCAGTGGCAGGTCATCAAACTCACGGCCAGTAAAAGCACGACCTGTTACATCCTCATCATCAGTGAAGATGCCAATACGGCGGCAGATAGCCACAGCAGTACCCTTGTTATCACCTGGGAAGAAAAAAAGTTATTATATTTTTGCATTATATTAACATTTTTGTTTTTTTGTTTAGTCAAGTAAATAAAACTAAGCAGGATCAATTGTGTCACAATAAACAGTGATGCCGCAAACACAAAACCAGTTAAGTGATACAAACAGTGATATGTTTCAGTGCTGTTTGAAGATTAAGGTTTAGTGTTTTACCTGTGATCATGATCACACGGATGCCAGCAGCCCTGCACAGCTCAATGGATCCAACAACCTCTTTACGGGGAGGATCCAGCATACCAACACAACCCACGAAGGTAAGATCAGTCTAATGACAACAAGAAACGGACTTCAGTTAAACAACTCTCAAATCAAGTTACATTAAATACTAATTATTTCCTTGTTTCTCTCCTTTTCATCCAAATACCTCATATTCAGCAAACTTGGTGGAGTCTTCCAAGTTCATTTCCTCCTGTCTCAGAGGGTTGTCACGGGTTGCCAGGGCCAGGCAGCGCAGAGTATCACGGCCAGTTCCCCATTCCTTGATCACAGCCATGATCTTATCTTTAACTGGACCGGTCAGGGGCACACGGGTGGTGCCAACACGCACATAGGCACATCTGTCAATAACGCCCTCAGGAGCACCCTACAACAATAATGGATTTGTGTTTTAGGTTCTTGTTAAGGTATTCATTTTAACTAGGAAATTTAATGATTGGTCTTACCTTGACAAACATCTTGTTTCCAACAGGAGCCTTGGAGGCCTTTGCAGGGGAGCAGTAGACAGACATGGACTTCCTGTCACGGGAGAACTCAAGAGTAAAGTCTTTCTTCATAAGCTGCTTGATCACCTAGGAAACCAAAAGCAAACTGCATTAATAGAATACCCAATATGGCATTTGCTAAAAATACCCTTTGGCCTTGAATCAAGAGAGTTAAGGTATTTCATGCAATTTTACTATTTCAAATCAAGACTTAAAATCTTCCCATGAACTCTTCATGAAATCAAAATGTACACTATTTACTCTCTGCACATTGCTATTCTTTAGGTGAACAATTAATCTGTACAAATTAATCCACAGAAAAAAAAAGTTTGTTCATCCTGGTCATCTTTAAACAGAATCTGAAATTTGCTTCTGTTTCTTATCGGCATTCTCTAATGACACCAGATTGATTGGGCAGAATTTTCCACTCCTCTCTAACCATTTTCTGTGTGTGATAGATGGTGAGCAGGAGTGTTAAATTTATTTTTATTTATTTATTTATCAGAATCCCCATTAGCCACTAGCAAGGTATGGTAGTGGGGTCCATCGAACACAAAACAAAATTACATTAATACATATCAACAAAGACCAATAAAAAACATAAAAACCCCAAATTCAACAATCCGCTTAATATTATGCCATTAAATATTCCTTCAAAGATTTTTACTTGTTATAAAGCATGTAATGTCTGATGGCAATTTATTCAAAGTTTTCATTCCTCTATACATTACAGTCCGTTTTAAGTTAAAACCCTCTATTCAATATTCCAATTCAATTGGAAATCTGTCACAATACTAATGTTGGTTAAAACTCTGACATTAAGTTTGTGGAAATATCAGATGACCAGTATAAACCTAAGGAATGTCAAAAGCTGAGAAAAGGGAGTGAAATACTTACAGTGCAACATGTGTTGGCTCTCTCCACCTTGGACAGACCACGAACATCAGTGTTGAACACATTCATCTTTTCAACCAGGCAGCAAAGGGCAGTCTCTGTAGCCTCGCCAACTTTCTCATAGATTCCCTTAGACTGTAAAAGAGAGTAAAAGTTGGTTATTGCTCAACAAATGGAATGGCTTAGATGAGATAGAGGCAGAATATAAGTTTGCTTACCTCATTGTAGTCCAGAGAGGAGTCATTGCACAGAGCGCAGATGGTTGCCAGCTCAACAAGGCCATCAAACTGGCCACACTTAACAGGAAGTCCACTCTTAGTACTGGAAGGTAAAGTAAGGATTATGAGTCTGTCTGCACATGTTTGATCATGAGTTGCCAGGTAAATTAAAAAAATTACTTACACGTCTCCCTCTGGTGTGTACTTAGATCCAGAAATGTCGTACTGGTCAAGAGTCACAGAGTCACCCTCCACTTTCTCAATGACGAACATCTAAATACCAAGAGATCAATAATTTGTGGTTGTAGTGATAGCATTGGTCTGTGTATTGGTTGATTCATTTTAGAGTGCTGTCTCTCACAAACCTTTGTAACACACATCTGGTTGGTGGTAAGGGTGCCAGTCTTGTCTGAACAAATGACAGATGTGCAGCCCAGAGTCTCAACAGAGGGAAGAGAGCGGACAATGGCGTTCTTCTTGGCCATGCGGCGGGTTCCCAGAGCCAAGCAAGTAGTGATGACGGCAGGCAAACCTGCTCAGAAAAGCAAAGTGTCAAATATGCTCTGTTTGATTTACACAACTTACAAAGTCTGCATTGAAAAAGCATTTTACTCTTGATCAAGTTTACCATTGAAACTTAATATATACTTTAAGTCCTGTATTCACACCTTCAGGGATGGCAGCTACGGCAAGAGCCACAGCGATCTTGAAGTAGTAGACAGCGCCACGGATCCAGGAGCCACCATGGACGGGGTCGTTGAAGTGACCGATGTTGATGAGCCACACAGCCACACAGATGAGGGAGATGACTTTGGAGAGTTGCTCACCAAACTCATCTAGCTTCTGCTGCAGGGGGGTCTTCTCCTGCTCAGTGGCAGCCATCTGGTCACGGATTTTACCGATCTCAGTGGACACACCAGTGGCAACCACAACTCCAATAGCCTTGCCAGCAGCGATGTTAGTGCCCTGATAAAATAAAATGGAGGTTTAGTGCTAGTTCTAGAGACAGAGGAAATGAGCAACAAAAGCCTGAAATATGGGACACTCACAGAGAAAAGCATGTTCTTCTTGTCTTGGTTGACAGCCCTGAGGTCAGGAACAGACTCTGTGTGCTTAATCACACTTACAGACTCACCTAAAAATAAAATGATGAAGGTAGTGAGAGAAGGTCAAAAATCTCAGCACTTTTTTGGGAGTATTAGGAGGTAACCAGCCAGATTTTGTAATTCACAAACATACCAGTGAGGATAGACTGATCGACACGCAGGGTGGTTGAGCGGATGGCGGTGATTCTGATATCAGCAGGGACTTTGTCACCAACTACACAGGAAAAGGTAGATTGAAAACATTCATATATAAAGAGTACTTACTCAAACTCAGAATAACAAAGTACAGAAAAGCTCTTGAGTCATGCTTGTGGTTAAGGGTGTCTCAGTTCTATATTTGATTTGATTAAGTTTTCTTTAAAGCCCACAAATAATATATTGTATTGTTGTATTTTAAAGTTATGTGTTTAGAATGGGTCTCTAATATCTCTTTCTGGTTAATGGTTTGCACATCTTTGACCTTCTAACCATGGTCTTAAAAACATGTTGGAGCTTCTATGCAGCCTAATTGCCACCCAGGAGCAGGATCAGTCCCAGATCTAGCTTTTAGATGACACTGTCAGTAATGTTTGCTGATCTTTTGGTGAAAGACTGGAAGTTCAAAAGAGATGAAAGAGCAAATGCATAAATTGCAAGGGCAAGCTGACCTTCTGTGTGGTGTAAACAAGTGGCTAGGCAGAAAAATGAGTGATGAGGAAGGAACAGGTGGAAGAGGGAAAGAGATAAGAGGGGCTAGGGATCGAAAGAGCAAGTAGAGGAACAGGTGCTGGGATGTATTTATATATAGGCCTTTTCTTTGCCTGTGCTCTCGCGGGTTCTTTCAGCCTTTTCTGATCCTGCTACTCTATATTCTTCCTCCCGCTGTCACACACATACACCCTGCAATTGCCTTAAAAGGATGCTCACAATTTCTCAAGGGCACAAGTCCCATATAATCCTGTCCCCTCTACACACACGTGTCCCATTACTTGACATCATTGTGACTACATGGTGTAACAGCTGGCTCAAAGTTGTTGCTTACTCTGCATTTTCAGTCCATTGCACTAAGCTGATGTGCTACTTTATTGCTAGATTTTTGTGTTTCTGATATATTATTCAAGTGGTATACCTGAAACTTCCACAATGTCTCCAGGGACAATCTCTCTGGCCTTGATCCTCTGCACACTCTTTCTGTCAGAGCGGTAGACTTTGCCCATCTCTGGCTCATATTCCTTCAGAGCCTCAATGGCACTCTCCGCATTGCGTTCCTACAAAAACAAAAATCACATCAGATCCTGGTCTACTTTAGTATTTTACACCTTCACAGCCCTCTCCTTCCAAGGTTGTGCATACTTTCCAAATGACTGTTGTGCCAGTCCCATGGACCCTTGATGAAACCTGATCAGCCTTTAGTATTTTTGACATTGGACCTTTGTCATCATTCGTTCCTGAGAGTGAATTTGTCTGTGCCTAACCTTTAACCTGTGATGTCATTTACACCATTCTGAGCTCTAATAATGGCATTCAGTGTGTATTTTTACAGTTTCACCAAAAATAGTTCAGTACTCTTAAGTTACTCTTGAACTGAAGGAACTGCATTAATTTAGAAATATAGTAACATCTTTAAACAAAGCATGCAAGAACTTTTTATTTTCAGTGTTTTTAACTAATGCACTATGTGGGCAATGCAGCTTGGCAACCATTCCTGATGATGTTCCCTCATTACTCTTTATTTCCAATCATTACTACACAAACCTTCTTATCACAAAAATAGCAAAAAAAGTTTTTTTTAAATGGAAATATAAAATGGATGTGCATATTCACCTGCCATACTCCAACCACGGCATTGGCGATAAGGATGAGGAGAATAACGAAAGGCTCGACGAAGGCAGTGACTGTTTCCTCACCTTCCTCAAACCAGGCCAGTACCTGATGAACAGAGAGAGATGGGGTATAAGTGAGGCATGTAAGAACCCTATGGGAGGTACAAAAAAAACAGTGGGAAGATCTGCAATCCAGTACATTACAGTCTATATAAAGAGACAGCAGGTGTTTGCGTACTTGTGAATGTGTGTGTTCATATCCTCTGAACGTTGCTCAAGAAAGTGCACTCCCTCTTCCTTTCATATGTACATGTTGCTCATTTCAAGTGTACAGCTGATCCTCTTTCAGCAATTCTCACGTGTGGCACTCAATTTATGGCACGTTAGCACCTGCTGTCTGTCTTTTCCTCTTTCACCTTTATGCCGATCTGTCTTTCATTCCTTCCATCTTTGACCTTTGTGGGTGGATTCAGTTTCTTAGACTGGCTTAAGACTACCTTAAAATAACCCCCTTTTTACTCTCTCTGTCTTAATCACCCAGGCTCTCTCTTTTCTTGTTTTCTCTCCTTTCTCTGTCCTTGCTTCTCTTCAAAGCTTCTTTCCTAGCCTTCTAAGGCTATAATGACAGCTGTGATGTCATGGGCCTGAACAAAACAGCAGAACTAATGCCGACTGCTTCATTTGTTCCAAAACAGATTTAGAAACAAAACAAGAAAGATCTGCAGTTTTATATGCCGACACTCATTCATTATCAGAGCGGCATGTACTCAGATTTCAGGAGCGAGGGCATATGCATTTCTGGGACTAAGAAAAGATGCCTAGCCCCTCGTGTTAGCGGTGTTGTTTCACGTAACCATAAGGGTTCCATACTATCCGGCACAGATAAACAACTGGATTATGGTGTACCCATTATATACTCGGGGCTGTAGGGTAACCATTAAAGTTGACTGACAGGAACGGATGGGAATGTGGAAAATGTGTCCCTGTCCCTCTCATTCACATTATTAATCATTGTCCATTTAGTAAACTTTTTAATTTTGAGATTGCTAAGCAAAACCCAGGTAATTAAATTAGTCAATCACTGAAGCCCTGTCTGTGTAAAGTGAGGTTTCTGAAGGGTTTGGACTATATTGTGAGCTTATGTGGTTTCGGTTTACTTACAAAAGAGATGCAGGCAGCCAAAAGCAGGATCCTGACCAACAGATCTTCAAACTGCTCCACCACCAGCTCCCAGATGCTTTTACCTGAGGAAGAATGTAGTGGTTGATTTATTTATTTATTTATTTATTTATTTATAAAGTTCAGTCAATCATGTGATAAACAGTGTGACATAATACATAAATAAAAAGGCATGTTGTTAAAAGGAATTCATTTTAAGTATGCGTAAAATACAACATGCTGTTAATTTAAGTTTAAAGTCTGTAAAAGGTTTAAAAAACTTGCCTTCTTCGGCGGGCAGCTCTGTGATTGGTTGGTTTGGTCCAATTGACAAGATGAATGGAGGGGAGGAGAGTAGAAACAGAACCATTAGAATTCGCAATCAGTACCTTTCACGTCAACAATCACCATGACATGGTATGTTAAATTAAGTTTTTATACTGTTCTTTCTGACGTGAGCTGAGCTTGCACATAAAACTATCCTGCTAATAATCTAGTCATTCGTCCTGTTTGACCTTCTGCTGAAGTCTCTGTAGGCTCAAAATGGCCCCCGTGTTCAGCTGTCACTTTCTTGCTTTCTTGTCAGTATCTCTAAAGTGATCTCTCTTTTTTCATCTTAACTTCTAAATTTGCTTTTGCAACTTGATGTTATTATTGAGCATGGACCAGTGCATCTGTTATGGCCTATTTTGCCTTTTCAAGGGAAAGTTCACTCAAAAATGTCATCATTTACTTACCCTTCACTTGTTCCAAACCTGTTTCACTTTCTTTCTCCTGTTTAACACAAAAGGAGAAAGCTGAAAACCTGTAACCATTAACTTCCATGGTATTTGTTTTTCCTAGTATGGAAATCAATGGTTACAGGTTTTTACAACTTAAAAAAAAAAAATCTTCTTTTGTGTTCAACAGAAACTCTTAAAGGTTTGGAACCACTTGAAGGTGAGTAAACAGTGAGTACATTTTTAATTTTGGGGTAAACTATACCTTAAACTGACAGCTTCAAAATCTACAACAGAAGCACTTTGGAGATTTATTCTGTCTCAGTTTCAAGTATGTTTTTAAAAATGTTAAAATTTTTTATTAATTAATTGCAACTAGCATTTCTACATGTTTTACAAAGACATTCTAAATACTAAGTTGTAAGTTCTCGACACCTCTAAAGTAGCTTGTTCTGTCAAATTCATCCCAACATTGTTTTACAGTGATCAACCATCCATCCATTCATATTCTTTCAGATGGCTCCATCAGCTTGCCCATGCTTTCCTCACCATTGAATCCGTACTTGGCTTGGTTCTTCTTGACCTGTTCTGGAGCGAGGCCTGTGGACTCGCTCACGCCGAAGTAGGCCAGGCATTCTGGCGTCTCCTTGGTGTGTGCGTTCTCCATCCTGTCTGCTCAAAGGGGAGACTTCAGTAAAACAACACAAAAAAGATGAGTTAATTTCCCACTCAAAGAAATGCAGACAAATCCAAGTTCTAAGGTTTAAACTAACAAATCCAGTCGTTATATTTTGCTTTAAACAAGAAGTCTGAGGGTACGCACCAACACTTTTTTAAAAGTGTAGGATAGGGACAAAACAGATGGCCCCTTAATACTCTCTCCCCTCTCTCTTTCTCTTTCTCCTCTCCTCCCTCTGGAGCGCAGGGTTGACAGAAAGTGCAAACTTCCACCCATCTCTGTAGAGTTTTATAAAGACACCAGGCACACCATCAGCCAGGGCACACCCAGCGGAGGCCCCCTATTGGCAGAGACCAGACAAATATGGTAGGGAAGGGGCAAGGCCTTGGGAAGAGGGATGAAGCAATATGATTAGGGCAATTGGTCGACAACTGGAGTGGGGGTGAGCAGCCTTGAAAGCGGGGTTGAAATTGGGGTCTGTTTTTGGAACATGCAGCAACAGTAGGATGGAGACAGTGAATGGGGAATTGTGGTGTTAGCATGAGTGACGGCTCAAATGGTTTTGGGATGTTAATATGCAGTAAAGGACTTGGCTTTTTGTGGGGATTAAAAATGTGCAGGGCTCTGCTGTAATTATGTGGTGCAGGATTAAAATGTCCAATGTGAAGGTATGTTTAAACGTATATGAAGACAGTCAGGTCACCATCCTTAGAGTGGATTAGCACCTGGGATGAACTGCAGTGGAAAAATAGTGCGAGGGTAAAACAGAACTTCAGACATGGCAAATGCGCTGTAAAACAGACTGAGGAGGGATTAATTTGCAAGAGTGCGGAAAGAACGAGGCAAAGAAAGGGCTGTTAAGATAGAAATGGAGAGATTATTAGAGTCTGAATGTCCCCAAGTTTAAAAATCTTTTATCGTGTTGACAGATTGTTTGGATGATTCGACAGAGATGAATGACTGGTTAGATATTTTTCGCCAAACCAAATCAGAGACAGGAAAAAACCTGCATGTGATTTTTGTCCAATAATTGCCCATTCACGACGTTCATTTCAAATGAAACTTAATGCTTTAAGCTGAAATTTTGTGTTAAAAAAATTATATGGATAAAGTAGGGAAAGAGGATTTATATATTCAATATATAAGTATGTTTTTCTCCTCTTCAGTGTTTAATAAAAATCTTCCATTGCTTATTGTGTGAGTGGAGGACAGATCATTTGCTTTAGAGGGAGGTTTATGTCATTCTTATGTCAAATTAACCCAAATCAAGGCCTTCAGACTAACATAACAAGATCACTTTTATTAATTCTAGTAATAAATGTTTTATCGTGGGTTTTGGCACACATATAAACACATTATAAGTCCATCAGGTGGGTAAGCCGCTGTTCATGCCTACATGAAGGGCTTCAGCTGCTGCTTTGCCCTTTGCCCTTTTGGATCGTTTGGGCTTGTAGTTTCCAACAGCAGGAACATTTAATTCCCAGATCACATTTTCTGATAATGTTTTCATCCATCAGCACTTCACTTTCACAGTTCACGGTTTTTATCTAATTTGGCAACCAATAAGTAATTAACATTTTTGGTTGTTTGTATGGCAGATGCTTTTATTTTAAGGCAACATACAAATGAGGAATACAACGAGTCATTAAATACACTTTATTGAGAGGGAAATAATCATGAGTAGTGCAAGTAATACTAAATTCAGAGATTGTTTAAAATAGTACAATCTAGAACAGGAAGTTATTAAGGAAAAGTGAAATTATAGGTTTATTTATTTATTATATTTAATATGTTTTCTTGTTTACAGGATACAGGTAAGGGCCATCTTGAAGCTATCTCTTAAACAAAATCCTAAACTGTAATAGTTGTAAATTTTCGTATATAAATAATAAAAACATAAGAAAGTAGAAATGTTGCCTTGGTAAATATAGTATTTTTATGTTACTTTATTATATCATTAAATGTATTGTAATATTCACTTTAAATATAATATATTATTACATTTTAAATTGCTATTGTTTACTAAAGTAAACCTGTTTAAATGTAAATATGAATTACAGCACAAATATATAATAATAAAGCACATAGAAAGCACTAAAACAAGCCAAAATAGAAACTGAAAATACTAAATAATAGCTTGCTCAAAATACATGTTATGATTGATATATAAAAATAACATTATAAAGCTAGTACAGGCAAGTAAAACGATGGCTTAAACTTCTGCACTTTAATTTTTAAATCGAAAGTGGAAAATCCAAAAATACAAGCTAATTCTAAATAATAATTATATTATAATGGCACATAAATAATAAGTAAATTGTAAATTTACACTCAAATGACATTAGATAACCAAGTTCACATTTTCTTTACAACCAAAAACTGAAATTCCAAAAATAATAATTAATTCGCTAAATAAACAAATAAATAAATAAATTCATTATTATTATTATTAATAATAAATGTTATAATATTATAATATTATAGTATACTATAATATAATATTTTTTTGAAATACCAATGTAGGTATAAAACTAAAAAAAGTACAAAATAAATATTTTCAGTCCCTAGTACATTATATTATATTACATTACATTGTTATAATATATTATATTATATAAAATCCTTCTCGCTGTGTAAGAGTGGAAGTGGATGGTGTTGTATGGGTTGATGGGGGCCTGCTGGTCTTTGGTTCTTATGTAACTATAGATTGAGCAGCAGTTGTGTGCGTCCTGTAAAAATAGACCCGAATTACGTGGATCAGCAACAGCTCAACCCAATTGTTGCATTTTTGTGTTTATTTTCGGGCTGGTGACAAGGCAGCTCCAGTGTGGCAAATGAAACTGCAAATATTCAGCCAGTAAGCATTAAGCTCCACGCACACATCTTAGGTTTTGTTTAATTTGTCTTTCTCTACTGTTATATTTCTTTCTGTTCATAGCACTTGGATTATTTTTGCCACTGGCTCTCTGTGACTTGTCAACTTTGACCCCTTGGCCTCTTTCTGACCTGGGCCCCATCAGGTGTGCTTGTGTGTCATGCTTTTTGACATCCCTGTCGCTGCGTAGAATTTTTTTTGGTGTTGCTGGCATGTCTGTACTCATGTTGCAGAGTGGGTCGCGTTTCTGCAAAAAAATGCAGCAGATGATTTCTGACCATTCACTGCCACCGAACACTGGATTTCTTGTGTTATCAAGATGTTTTTACATGTATTGAATGCCCTTCATTTATGAAGAATACATATATCATTTCTTTTTATATCTCATAATTGTGACTTTGTTCCTCTGAATTGTGAGTTTATATCTCACAACTGACTTTTTCCCTCAGAATTCAGAATTCCTCTGAATATTTCTGCAATTATGAATTTTTATTAAAATTTTCCTCACTTTTTAAATATTACAGTTCTGCCTTTTATCCAAATTGCAGGATTAGGATCAGAATATTTATATTTTATCATATATGCTATTTTTAAAATCTTATTTTACGTTTTTTTGTAACAGTTTGAGTGTGCAAAAAGTGGCCTAAATAAAATAAGTGCATGAATAAAATGTATTATTATTATTATTATTATTATTATTATTATTATTATTATTATTATTATTATTATTGCAAAATGTTAAATTATAATTGTTTAAACTTCTAAACTTTTAAATGCTCAGAATTGCTCAGGCTTTCCCCCCTCAATTCTGATTTTTATGTCTCACAATTATTACTTTGTTCCTCAAAATAGATCAGAAATCTCAGTTTATAATTATAAGATTTTTTAATCAGATTTGTATTTTCATCTTACAGCTGTGACTTCTGACTTAATAACTCAATTGACTTTCCTCTGGATATTTTTTTGATTATGACTTTTCCCGTAATAATTTAGAATTTAACAATTAATGCTGTCAAATGATTAATCGTGATTAATTACATCTAACAAAAAGGTTTGCATTTTTTGGAATATGTGACAAATAAAAATATAAAAGACAAAAATAT